>VMDO01017575.1:0-44521 GCA_007922755.1 Pedetes capensis
ATTACATCTGAAAACCCCTCTCTCACTGTCAGCTATCTTTCTTTCCATGAAGGAGAAATATACATCTTTGGTACAGTCAATGAAAATATAAAAAGAACTTGAGAATTTTTGCAAAATGAGAATGAGAATTAGCTAATAGAGCATGAGGCGGGTGTAAGAAGTCCTTCTCCTAGTCTGCTTCTCCAGATATCTTCATGGCTATCTCTGCCATAACCACACACCAGCCTCATCTACCCTGAATGGGCTGGATGCAGAGCTGAAGGAGAATGCTTAGGTCCAGGTATCATTCTGATGGAAGCAACAAAGTCCTATGGAAAGTTTGCTAAATGAGGTTGTTAAGGTTGCTAGGTGTTGTCAAGCTGTCCAACTCATGGCAACCCTATGTGCAACTGAATAAAACACTACTCAGCACTGTACCATGCACATAGTCTTTTTTATGTTTGAGCTTAATGTTGCAACCACTAGGTTTCTTCTTATTTTGAATTGTGCCACATTAGCAAAAGGAGGTGCCAGAGGCTTTACTCCATTCCCATCATGAAGATTGACTCTACTTGGAGGAAGCAACTCTTTCCTACTCTTTCTTGAATGCCTTCCAGCCTGATGGGCTAATTTTCCAGCACTATATTTGACAGTGTTTCTCTGCTATTCATGGGGGTTTCAATGGCTGATTATTTCAAGATTGGGCTGCTGGGCCCTTCTCCCTAGTTGGTCTTAGTCTGGAAGCTCAACTAAAACCTGTTCACCATGGATGGCCCTGCTGCTACCTGAGATACCAGTGGCATAGCTTTCAGTATCATAGCAACACACAAGCAGTGAGGGCAGAATCCTTTAAGTCAAGAGTCAGCAAACTACAGACTGGGGACATTAGGTCAAATGCAGATCACTGTTTTTCAGTAAACAAAGTTTACTAGAACATAGCCATGCTTCTTTATGTTTTTTAGGTTTTCATTTTTCTTTTTGTTTGTTTGTTTTTTTCTTTTGCTCACTGTTCTCCTGCTATCCTTCAGCCACACCACTCTGCTGATCTTGGAAGCTAAGCAGGGTCGGGCCTGGTTACTCCTTGGATGGGAGATTGCCCGGGAATACCAGGTGCTGTAGGCTTGAGAGAAGGTCCTGGCAACTCACTCCTGAAACAATCACCCTTTGAAAACTCTATAAATAGCATAGTAACAGTGATATATTATAGTGCCAGGCATGGCCCAGTGTTGGGGAATGCTTCGTTCTGTTGTGCTTAAGATCATTACAAGTCAGACCCAACTTGATAGCACCTAACAAGTTCTCATGCTACAAAGAGTCAAACAGTTGCTGAATAGTGGCAACAGATTCCCTATGGCCTTAACTATTTACTATCTGCTGCTTTACAGAAAAAATGTTTACTGATCCCTAGTTTAAATCCTTCTCACTCTATAGTTAGGGTACCTTTGAAGATCAAAGCCAGAGAACTATGAGGAAGGTAGGAAATGCCACTCATTGAAATCAAATGTTAACTATGTAACACTTCAAGGTAGAAATAGATGATATACATTCACGCTATTCTATTGTGGTATTCACGGTGACAATCTTGAAAGGAACAATGAACATTGGTTGAAAATCTACATGCTCTTGGCAATGTGCGAGAAATTTTCCATCAAATAGGCATTTGACTGGTTTATGCCAAGGGGATTTAGGCTTCCTTGGAGCTAGGATATTAGGGAAAAATAAGCAAAGCAACAAGCTCACCAAGCACTCAAGTTTTATGACCCCAGACACTGGAGGGGACAGCTGGCTCTGGCAGAGACAACTGATGCTCATTAGTGCCCAGACACGAAAGGCTGTTAAACTTAGTGTCCCAGCTTGAAATGCAATTTCCCTACTGTGCAAGGTCAGAAATGAATGGCTTTGGGGCACACATTGTAGGTCTTACGTATACTGTAAATGAAGAATAAAATGGAAAAAGGCAGGCTTCTCACATCCACCTTCTGTGAATTTATGACTGCTTGCATGGGTACATAGATACTTTATGGCAATTACGTTTTTCTGAATGGTGACTTAAAAATCATAAACTTTTAGCTGGGTGCCTGTGGCATGCATATGCAATCCCAGCTGTTTAGGATGCAGAGGCAGCCTGCTCAATTTATCGAGACTGTGTCTCAAAATAGAAAAATAAAGAAAAAAGGGCTACAAGTGTAGCTCCATGGTGGAGCACTTGCCTAGCATGTGCGAGGCCCTGGGCTCAACCCCTAGTATTGCGAAATAAATAAATAAACATACTTTTGCAGTTAGAATGGGTTAAAGACTCAATGTATTTCCAACTCTATGAATTACATTTCTCAAAAGAGAAATATAAGGATCATAAATGATATCTCTAAGTTGACTGGGATTGATCGTACAACTAGGGTAGCTGTGCAGATCTTTTAAGTCTTAGCCAGTGTCCATATGTGATCTCTCTCTCTCTCTCTCTCTCTCTCCCTCTCTCTCATTAAACCAAATTCTGGACTCTGAGTTAGTTTTTCATTCTGTGTCCATGTCAATCAGAAAGCGAACATGACAGTCAGTGTTCATGTAATTACAATCGAGACATCTCATCCTTTGTTGAAGTTGCTGGGAAATATTCAACTTCATTTTTTTTCTTACCTATTCATACTTTTGTATTCTTTCATTTTCAATATAAGCCTTTTCAAGAATGTATCCATTATTCTCCTCGGCCTGCCTGTCTCTGTAAATTCAGTTTTCTCTGGCAGCAATACCTCTCTCTGCTTCCTTGTAGGACCCTTTGTGCTTAGATTCTGGACCCTCTGTAGCAGGAAGCAGCACTCCCTCCTTTCTTGGCAAACATCTACCCTCTCTTTCAGAGAAGAAAGAATCAGGCAGGATGTCTTTGAAAGGCACAAAAAATGGAAGTGACAGAGCAAGCCAAATGATAAGAAAATAGGACTTTATGTGGTATTATTTTTCCTTTTTTCTTTTCAAAGGAAAGATAAATAAAAGTGCTCTGGCAAAACTTGTTCTCTTTTCTCTTCCTTTTGGAGGGGAGTTGGAGAGAAGAGATTTCATTTTTCAATGCCTTCTCCCTGAGAGTCATGCCTCAAGCTGAGCCCTAACTTGCCTGCCCATCAGTGTTGCTCTACGTAGCAACACCCTGCTTCTCATCTAGGGTAATCAAGCCCATTCACTCTCAGCAACTACAATGGGAGTGCACCACTTGTAGCACCAAATGCACTCAAGGTGTCTAGGTAACCTTTGGTTTATTTAGCACCTTCCACCATCTGACCTGACTTAACCTTACACTCCCTCTTTTGTATGCAGGCACCCATTTTTGCAAGTTGAGCAGGTCCCCATTTAGGGTTAGACAATGCCCTCAGTTACCTGTGGTGGAAAGGAAGAAAGAGACATTTGCTGCTCTGAATCCGTGTCACCAGCCAAAGCTATACCTTGATCACTCACAAGCACCAAGATGACATAGTCTAAACCACTATTTAGGTGACCCAATTAGCAAACCCAGAGACAGGACCAGAAGGCAGAGTGGAGTGGCAGGGAGTGCCACACACGGTGTTACCTACATATGAAATGAGGCCAGAGGAACTCATAAAACATCAGAGGCCCCCTGGTTTTCACGTCATGTTATTTTTTAAGGTTCTTTTAGTAAAATCACCTTTCAGAAGTTGTTCCCAATTACCTGTTGATGCTGTTTTTCTGTGCTAACATCTGCCAGTCCTTGCCTTTGGCATTGGGGGTATCAAACGTAGCACAAATCCGCTGTCTGATGGAATAGGGAATTTTGAAGGCTTTGGGGCCAGTCTGTGCAGGGAAAGCACTGTCCTCTTGAGCAAAGAAAGTGATGGTTTCTCGTTCACTCTGTACACAAAATAAGGAAAGTATGATGAGATCCAATGGTAAGCATTCCTGACGTCATTTTTATTTCTGAAAATCTGTGTTAACATATATGCACAAAAGGCTTGCCTGTTTGAAAGACTCTATAAAACACATTGACAAGTTCCCTTCTCCTCTAAAATAGTAGAGAATTTTTCTAGTAGCCTAACAAATAGTGTCCTGCAGATTGACAATTGTCTCTTCCCCTCATGGGAGTTACAGTCACTAGATGCCAATGTCCAAAGAGCTAGCAGGTGAGAGCAGAAATTAGACACTTTTTAAAAAAGGTTCTCAAAGATAGATCTAGAATAAGTAGGAAGAAGTTCCAAATGGTAGATTTGGGTTCAGTATGAGGAATGACCCACTGATAGTCATCATGACCAAAGATGAATTGGCTGATCAAAGAAGCAGGCTGGGAAGTGCCTGGTCAGGAAGGAAAGCTACCAAGAGGAACTGATGGTATGTTAATCACATAAAAGTTTGTTATATTCTCTATTCCTAAAATTATATGATTCTATGATAAACATCTTGGTCTTATTTCAGAATTAAATCTCTTTGGTGAAAGCAAGCCAGCATTTAGACTAGCTTTGTCAGGCTGGGGTTAATTAAGAGACCTTTTCATAGGCAGGTCTGTCCTAATCAGGTGGTTCTCAAATGACAGAAAAGATAGTATATTTGGGGGTATCTCTCTCCTTCCTTCCCACCACCCCTGTACTATGGATTGAAAAGAGGGCCTTGCACATGGTAGGCAAGTGCTTTTACCACTGGGCTACATCTTATCCATGAAGGCATCTCTTCTGATAGCCTGGAAGAAGGCAAACAGCCATGCTACAAGTGACCCATAGAGGGGACATGTGACATGGAAATGAGAATGATTTCTAGGCTATGGCCAGGAAGATAATGGGGAACTATGTCCCATAGTCACAAAGAACTGAACTGTGCCAACAACTTGAATAAACACAGATGAGAACAGGGTGGTCACTGGCCTACACCTTGATTTCAGCCAGTGAAAGATCTTGATCAGAGAACCCAGTTATGCCATGTCTGGACTTTTGACTTATTAAACCTGGGGGATAATAAGTGGGTTTTGTTCTATTCTGCTAAATTTGTTATAATTTTTTATGAAGAAAAACAAATACAAGGGAAAATTAAAGCATCATATCTGAGGTTGGGTGAAGGGACCAGTTAGAATGGCTTAAATCCCAAGAAGCCAACTTTTGCATTAGGAACTTGTCTGTTGTATCCTCCTTCAAGTCAATATGTACCCTTTCTGGATCTCCCTTTAGTCTTGCTCTGATCTTGCCATAGCTTCCAATATTCATGTGTCTTCCCACTGTGGGCACTACACACGGGGACCCTTCTCAGCTAGTGCCCACGCTAACATGACCATAAATCATCAGATGTGGCCACCCTACTTCCCAAATCTGTTAATCAAGCAAGTTGGTAGATGCAGAGATCGTATTAATGATCGACAGTGTCTTTTGTCTTTCTGTAATCAGTAGACACAGTTACCTTTTGAAAGCTGTGTTTTGGAAACCCATCTTTTCTAAAAGGGTATCTCAGATGTTTCAAGACAGAGCAGCTTCACAGTAAGAAGTTGCATCCCCTGTTTCCCTATTGGAAACTCAACACATATATTTATCATATTAAATAGATCCTACTTTCTATTTTTAAGTCTATTTCCTGGTACATTATAGAACAATTGTCATAATTTTTCCAGTACTTGTGGTTTGTGTGCTCTAACTGCAAAAGCATGCTATTAAGAATCAGAAACATTTCACTTCAGAGTAAGACTCTACACTCCCTAGCTTCTGATTCTGGATACTATATGATACTTCTCTGCCTCAATTTCCTAATCAGTCCTTATGCAACTTTTGTAGACTCCATAGAGGTTACAAAAGTTATTAAAAGACAATCAGGTAGTTTATGACATAGACGAAACTATAATTCTGATATCCTAATAACTATACCAGGGGGCTGGGATTTAGCTCAGTGGGTAGAGCGCTGTGCTGCAGTCTCTGAGGTCCCGAGTTCAATTCCCAGCACTGCAAAAATGGGAGAAGGGCCTGGCAATCCACTCCAAAGGCAATCCAGAAACAGTCAGCCATTGAAAACCCTATGAGGGTCGCTATGAGTCGGATACCGACTCGACGGCACCTAACAACAACAACAACAATAACTACACCAGTACTCATTTCATTGCTTCAAAACAGTATTATAAAATACACAGAGCAGAGTGGTGTATTGATCAGTGTTCCTTTGCTATGATAAAATACCTGAGCAAAACAAGGGAGGAAAGATTTATTTTGGCTCACAGTTTCAACCTAGCTCAATGGGGAAGCTATGGCAGAGCAGAGCAGTTCACATCATGGTGGCTAGGAAGCAGAGAGAGAGAGAATTTCTGTGCCAGAGGGCTTCCTTCTTCCTCTTCTTTTATTCCATTTGGATCCTCAGCCTATTGGGTGGTGCTGCTCATAGTCAAGGTAGTTCTTCCACTTTTAGTTACTCCTCCCTGCAAACATCCTCACAGACACATCCAGCAGTGTGTCTTACTAATCTCCTACGGGCTTCTCAACCCAATCAAGTTGACAATCAAGATCAACTATCACAGTGGTTAGGAAAAATGTTGAGGGATATTAGCATTATCCTTCTGGAGGAGGAAAGGGGTCATGGAGGGAGCAGGTGAGTTAGCCTTGAAGGATCTGTAGGCATCTATTAAATAGATTTTGGGTAGACAGGTAGTTATTCCAGGCAGAGTGGACAATTCTGTTCTGATATATTGGATGGTTATAAAATAAACCAGCTCAGCTTCTTACTGCATAAAATAGGTTACAAGATACATCATTTTTTATCATGGTTTGTAAAATTTCTTTTAGCCTCTAAAAATGCAAATCAAGTAGGAATAACTTCCTTACATATTTTCTGACTTAAAGAGTATGGTAGAAACTAGGGCAAGAGAGGAAAGGAAAAAAGCGTGAGGGGAGAAAGAGAGAGAAAGAATTTTATGCAATTTGGTGGTAGTTATCATTGTAAAGGGGCTGGGATTTAGCTCAGTGGGTAGAGCGCTGCGCTGCAGTCTCTGAGGCCCCAAGTTCAATTCCCAGCACCACAAAAATGGGAGAAGGGCCTGGCAATCCACTCCCAAGGCAATCCGGAAACAGTCAGCCACTGAAAACCCTATGAGGGTCGCTATGAGTTGGATACCGATTTGACGGCACCTAACAACAACAACAATCATTGTAAAATGTCACCACAAGGTGTTAACCTGAGAAAAGGTGGCTTGAAACTGAAAACATAAAGGTCTAGACCAAAGGATGATAAGACATAGAACTGGCTTCTGGAAACCCTCAGAGTACCTATGATTTGTCCATGAGGTTTGTCTTTACTGCTCACAGAAGACAGTCTACCCTGATGCATAAAATAAAGCTGGAGAAAGTGGTCTTCCCTGAAGGTGAATAAAATATTATATGAGACTGAATCTAAAACATGTATCTTGTCTATTTACTACACTTCAATAAGTAGGCACCATTTCCTTCTAAAATTTCCAAATTAAAAAATTTTCTACACATAAAGTTGACACTTTATGTAATATTAATGACCCATTTTAAAAGACATCAGGCCAAATAATAAGAATTCTCTAGATACATCACATTTTCTGATTGTTTAACTTAAATATGCAGAGGAACACTATATTTTCATGCCCTGCATATTTAAAATAAGCAACTGCTAACTGGTTAGCTTAGGGAGTTGTAAATCAATGAGAAAATCCATGTATTCCATTTCCTGACAGACAAATTACCCCCCTAACTTCCATCATTTTGGAGGAAAGATAAGAGAATTGCTTAAAGGGAAAATTGTATCATGGAAGATTCCCATTTAAGTCATTTCTACCAAAAAAAAGTCTTCAAGAAAATTATAATTGTTAAGGAATGATAAAATAAAAGTTGCTTGGGATTATTCTTTTTTCCTTAATATGAGTAGCAATGTTTTGTTTCAGTCTAAAATTTTTGGATGATTGATATTGTTGCTTTATAGAGTATCAACTGGCAATAATCATTAGGTAATTCAACAGAGTTAAATTTAATGGGAATTAGCTGCTTCGAAGACTGATACAAAGCCGAGTGAAGTGGTACACTCTGGTAATCCCGACACTTAGAAGGCTGAGACAGGAGGATTGTGAGTTCAAGTCCAGTCTGGGTTATACAGCAAAACCCTGTCTCAAAAGGTACAATATTTGCCACTGTAAAGAAAATAAATGATATATTATCTTGATTATTATAGTAATTTTTAATTTTCAGCGTGATTTGAAGGGTTGTATGTATTTGAAAACTGGTTAGATAAAAGGCATGAAGAGATGTGATAGAGGTGATGTTGAATGTAAAGAATCACATGCTTTCATGATTATTGTGTTAATTATTAGGTGCCATCGAGTTGAGTCTGACTCATAGAGACCCTATGTACAACAGAACAAAACATTCCCTGACACTGTGCAATGCCTGGCACGATGTCAGTGCTTCCCTGTTGTTCATAGGGTTTTCGATGGCTGATTGTTTTAGGATTGTTTTGAGAGTGGGCTGCCAGGTCTTTCTTCCTTTTTTGCAGCACTGGATATTGAATCCAGGGCATCAGAGAGTGCAGGGCCTCACTCTACCAACTGAGCTAAACTTCAGCCCCACTGTATTTAATTACACACTTAACACCTCACTCATGGTTTCATTGTTAAATATAGGGAATTATGACACCAAGACAATCCATTCAAGTCAGAAAAAAAATGCATCCTCTGAGCCTAAATACACAGGGATAGGAGGGGGTACAGTATTAAAAAAGAAAAATATTTCAAAGGCATTTATTGAAAGCTTCAAAGATTTTAGTTCCATATTATTATAACCAATCTTCATCAAAAACCTCTAATTACAAACACCAACTAAAAGCAGTTGTTTTTTTTTTTCATGGTGACCACACCATGAAGTCTGAGATACGTTCAGAACTGCTCTGTAATTCCTAACTCACTGATTGATAGAGACCCACGTCTAAAATGTACTCTTTCCCTGGGTACATTTTCCCCAGGTGATCGAGTTTCTTGGCACTTTCTGTATCTTTCCTTTGGCTTGAAGCACTTAACACAAAAACCATGTTTAGGGATAAGAGGACAGTTTTTATTGATCAGATACATCACCAGATGTAAGCTTTTCCCAGGAATTGCAAGGACTTTGAGATTTCATTCAGTGTAGATGCAGTTTGCAGGCAGGTCCACACACAGGGTATCTATTCCATTATTCTTCCATGAGTCCGTCAGCTTGTTGTGCTGCGGGGGCTTGTGTGTTACTATGATGCTGAAAGCTATGCCAACAGTATCTCAGATACCAGCAGGGCCACCCATATTAGATAGGTTTAGAGCTGATTTTCTAGACTAAGACAGACTAGGGAGAAGGAGTTGGCAGCCCACTCCTAAAATAATCAATCACGGAAAACCCTATGAATAGCAAAGAAGTACCATCAAATATAATGCTGGAAAATGAGCCCCTCAGGCTTGAAGGACTTCAAGAAACAAGGGGGGAAGAATTGCCTTCTTAAAATAGAGTTGACTTTAATGCTGGGAATGGAGTTAAGACCCTGAGACCTCCTTTTGCTGATGTAGCATGACTCAAAATGAGAAGAAACCCAATGACTTCAACAATACGCTCAAACATAAAAAGATCATGTGCACGGCACAGTGTCCAGTACTGTTTTGCTCTGTTATACATAGTCTTTATGAATTGGACCTGACTCAACCATGCCTAACAAAAACAACAATTCTATTCTTGGTAATCTATGGAACAAATATTATTCTAGTCCATCATGCAAATGTAATGTCCATTCTTTCTTCTTTGGAAGACAGAACTCAATTTTCTTATTATTTCCTTAATGTAGGAATGTGCTGGGGCTGGGATGTTTGTCATTAGTATCTGAGCTCCCAAGCTAAAGGCTTGTTCTCTGGACAAGGTTCACAATGAGGCTGGTAAATCAGACAACCTGGTTTAGGGTCTCGAAGTAATGTCATATGGAAATCCACACTTTGATTCTGAAGTCAGGTCTCTCAGTTTGTACTCTGGCTCCCCATCTTATTAGCTCAGTGACCTTGGACAAAAAGGTTGACCTCTTTGAGATTGTTATATCATATAAGATTGTGATATTATTAATTCTTAATCCACACAGTAGTGGTGGCTATATGACAAGTATGAAAGCAAAGGAAATGATACCTGAAATATAGTGACTTTCAAAAGTTCTCAGTCTTCTTGTGACATAGAAAATGTGAACATATCAGATTTGTCTAAGAAGTACTTGGAGATGGAGGTGCCCTAGGTCTAATTCCTGCAGTAACACTTGAAGCAATTAATAAAGTGATCCTTGGCAGGATCAAAAGGCCTGATAAAGCCTCTAAAAGTAGTAGCCTACAAACCAATGACTATAGCAGAGCAATGACTATTATTCTGATACTTGCCTTCCAGTAGTAGGAGATACTGCCATGTCATCTACAAGGCATGTCAAAGTGAGTATAAACTTGTGAAGCATTAGAAACAGAATTGCTGTTAATAATTTTCCTTCAATGCACTTTAAGAATTCGTTTAAGTAAAGAACGAAAGTATCAAGGTGTACGAACCATATCATATTTTTCTTAAATACATATCCTGTGATAGCACAAATTGATCCCCAATATCCAGGTGTCTTAGAAAACAAAACCCTTAGCACAGTCTGGTGGCGCACTTCTCGAAGTCCTGGTACTTAGGAGGAGAAAGCAGGAGGATGATGAATATGAGACCCAGCCTCCGTTACACTATGACACCCTGTCACAAAACAAACAAGCTAACACACAACAACAAAAATACAACAACAACAAAATAACACCCCCCCAAACACCTCAAAACAGCTGGAATTCTTTTGTTGACTGTTCACAAGCACTGAAGGTGATTTGGATCAGTGGCATCTTTTCATCTTGCCTTTTCATGGTTGTTTCTAAGGACCAGCTCATTTTGGATTTTCCTTTTGTTTCTATTTTAAGACTTTCCCACAATTTTTATGTTACTTCGAAGTGTCTTGTGTTAAATATGTCAGGACTGTTCAAGAAAAAAGGCTCTAAAAATATCCCTCCCTAGGTTTCTGGATCTACCTTCCCTATCAAAATTCCTTTAGCGTGAAATGTTAATTGGCAATAATGAATGCAAATACTGCATAAACATGTCAGTTAAGACAGCTATCAGTTTTAAGGCACAACCCTTTGGAAAGCCATCCACTCCTTAGAAAAACTATTTGGGGAATTTGCAATAGACACTTTGCATAAACAATGAATTGAAATGAGAATGAAGAGAAGTGATAATGTACAACTACAAATATTCAAAAGAAAAAAAAAAACCTTGAAATTTGAGTTGTGTATATAAGCGTGGTAAACTTTCTGCCAAGCCTAAACTAATAAATGCACATTATTTATATATTAAATATGTATACATATTTTAGCCTGCAGCTGATCCCGTCATATCTCGGAAGCTAAGTGCAGTCGGGCCTGGTTAGTACTTGAATGGGAGACCGCCTGGGAACATCAGGTGTTGTAGGCATGGGAGACGGACCCTGCAACCCACTCCCCAAAATCAATCCGCCATTGAAAACCCTATGAACATCAGAGAAGCATTGACAATAGTGTTTCGCCTGTTGTATGTAGGGTCACTATGAGTCAGATACCAACTCCATGGTATCTAACAACAACATAATGTATGTGTACACATATGTGCATTACATGCATACATGTATACATATGTTACATGCCTACATATACATGTATATGTATACATTTGGGCATGTATACATGTATGCATAACTATACATATTATATGTATATTTTTCTATGCTAGCCAGGAATTACCTTAAATCTTCTAACAAAAGCATCACACTTGTCTGCTACTCTCTCCCTCTGCCCCTAAATAACCATTTTGAAGAGATTGCTATTGTCTATTTCATAAGCTCAAGTCCAAAGCTGTGAAGTCATTACAGATTAGAGAATGGCAGAGATCAGATGTTCCTTTACAAATGTTCCCAAGTGAATTCTCCTTTAATTCATTTTTAACTCTACCCTTCCATAACAAAACAATCTGGACAAGGTCCTTTATTACTTTGTATTTCCAATTCCTTCCTTCATAGAATGAGGTCAGTATCTCCCCTGTCCATCTTATGCTATCATCTCTTGTCTTGGAGTATCCTCAGACTGACTGGTTCCAGGAACCACCGGGATACCACAACCTAAGATGCTCACTATTCCTATACAAAATGTCACAGTATATATACATAACCTATGCATATCCTCCTATATAATTCAAATCATCTCTAGATTATTTACAATACTTCCCACAATGTAAATGACATGCAAATAATTGTTATACTCTACTCAGGAAATAATAACAAGAAAAAAAAAAGTCTGTACATGTTCAATACAAAAGCAATTTTTTTTTCCCCAAATATTTTCAACATGTGGCTCATTGGCTCTTGGAATGCAGAACTCAGGGATTCCAGGGCTCTGACTGAAATATCATACTGAGAAATCTTAGTTTCATGGAAATGTGGTAATATGTAACCATGAGCGTAAAGGACCTGAGATATTGCTAAGACAACCAGGACTTCAGGCTCCAAAGATGAAATTCACATGATGGAAATGACTTCTAAATACAAGTTATAACCAGTGGTGACCTTGTGCCTCCTTATGGGTATGTTTCAACTACCATGTGGACCCAGCTTGAAGCATGTCAGTGGGTATCCCAGCCTGACTATGCTCTATTGAACTCCTAATGATTTTGTGTATAAAAAGCTCTGTACCAACTCCTCCCTGAAAGGTCCCTCCACAGAGCCTAGGTTCTGTGACAGGTTGAATCTCCCTGTGCAGTGGGAACTCAAGTTCCATCCTCGGCCTGAGAAAGTTGATTTTCCCTTACCAGTATTGAGAGGGAAGAGTTTGTGCCTGCTGAAGCTCTTACAGAACCTCAGGATGCAAAGGTGAGCCATTATTATTTTAGTCCCTTAGAGAGGGAGTCGAAGGACCTGCACTGCAAAGACTAACCTCTAGGATGGATGTCTGCACTTGGAGGATCTGTTCATGGCCTTTGAGCTGCCGGATGCAGATTTTGCAGGACAGCTGGGTGGTGGTGGGCGTGTAGCGCTCCAGGGAGAAGGCACAGTGCAAGGGCTGCCGGTTACTGCTCCACACTCGGGAGAACGGGACTTCCTGCAGGGAGAAGGAGGAGAAGAGAGGGGCATGGTAAGCAGAGCCCAGCTGAGATGAACAGGGAACAGGAGAGACGTAATCGCAATCATTATGGTGATGATGCCTGCAGCCGTAGCCCTGTGGCATCAGATCCCATCAGATCCCATCAGATCTTGGAAGCTAAGCAGGGTCGGGCCTGGGTAGTACCTGGATGGGAGACTGCCTGGGAACACCAGAATCTGTAGGCTTAGGAGAAGGACCTGGCAACCCCCTCCCCAAAATCAATCTGCCATTGAAAACCCTATGAACAGCAGAGAAGTACTGACAATAGCGTTTCCCCTGTTGTACAGAGGGTCGCTATGAGTTGGATACGGCACCTAACAACAACAACAACATCAATGGTGATGATGACAATGATCACAGCAGAGATAATTGCCTAAGTGACATTGGTGGGATTGTTGTAGAAATAATGTTCCGGCATATGCCAAGCAGCACAGAAGTTGTTAATGTCAATTCCAATTGATAAAATTTGAATTCCAAAACCACACTGCAAGAACTCAGACTTCACTTGGTGACACATGCAATTACGAAGAATATCATTAAAAATTAATCATTGTTTTTTTTTCCACTAAAAATTATTTTCCTTTACGAGACTCCTATAGTCCATCCTTAAACCTAAGCATGGGGTAGGATGATGTCTTTTTTTTCCCCAGCACTAGGGATTAAACCCAAGGCCTTGTGCATACTTTGCAAGTGCTCTACCACTGGGCTGCATCCCCAGCACTCTTCATTAATTTTTTGTTTTCTACCTTAAGACAGGGTCTTAGAAGTTGCTGGGATTACAGGTATGTGCCACTGTGCCTGGCTGGATGATGTCTTCTTATTTAAATGGGAATTATTCTAAGGAACTGATTGATCAACGTTTATTGCCCATATACGAACTCATGCAGAATCGTATGCAGATATAAGATTGCCAATGTATCTAGCATTCAAATTCATACCTACTGTAAAATCAACACACATATACACAGATCCCAGAGAAAGATGCAAACATACTGGGCTACCCCAGACTGCTCTAGTTTGCCAACTTCCCATTTGTTCAATTCATGGGCTCTACGTTTATACTAGTAAATAAGATGCCTGCTAATGGCCAGACACTGCAGTAAATATATAAGAAATGATAACAAATTAGATTTGGTCCCCACTCTCAAGGGTCTTATAGACAACCGAGTGACAAAAGTAATTTTTATTATGTGAGGAGGGAAATTATTCTTTTTTCCTAATACTAGGTACTGCATGCCGCCAAGGGGAATGTGCTCAGGCACATGACTTTATAAGTCGGCAATGTTTTCTCACATACTTAAAAGGCCTCTGTTTCCTACTTAAATGTGGGGAGGGCCCTTGGCAATAACCACATATGGCAAAGCTTGCAAATTCCTCATCACCTTTTCTCTGTTTTTCATCTCACTAATTTGCTCCTTTATCTGTTGCTAAAATATATAATTTTCTGTACTACCAAAGCTGAAAGGTGGCAAAAGATGTCTGAACTCTAGAAGTTTGGGACTTGGAAGTGTGGCTGGTGATGGCCCTGGCAGATGGTATAAGACCAAGGTCCTTGACTGGAATCATTCACTTTGAGGATCTATGAGTGACCTAGGTTTCCCTGGGCTCTAGAGTTCACCCTTGTTTATGTGACTTGTTTCCTAATTTTCTGTATAAGTCTCAGCAATTCTGATTTTGGATATTTCCTGGGAGAACCCACACGGAAGGACGGATGTTAGATTGTTGTGTGCTTAAAGAGATGAGAGCCAGCTTTAGGGAGTAGGTGAGAACAAAGTCAAACATTCACCCCTCAGGCTCATCTAGGGTATAAATATAACATTCTGTGGGGGGGTTGTTTTGTTTACCCTTAATTCTTAGTCAAAGGAAAGACAGTGGACTTTCATCTCAAGGAGTAGCAGCAAGGACTGAGAGGCAGCCTACAGGTGGGATACTTGGGCTGTTAGGATACAGTGTTACCCTTGCCATTTTGATTTCACTCCTATGTAGCAGGGGCTGGAGGCCTTAAAACTACATTTTGTAAATACTCTTGTTAGGAAGGAGTTCACATTTCCATTCTGCCACTTGGCACTCATGCTTGATTTAGAAAGGAGAGGAGGGGTGGAAGGTACTAATGCTCCCTTGATATTACCAGGGAGGCCCAAAGGCTGCAGCTGGCAGGGGCTTCTGGACATTCCCCAAGGAACCATCTATTTCAGTGCTGCTGTCGTTCCCTGAAATTGTTGGTTTCCTAATATCAATAGTGGCTTTCTCTAACCTTGACTCCCTGAGATTTTCCAGGTCTTGTTGTTGTTGTTGTTAGGTGCCGTCGAGTCGGTATCCGACTCATAGCGACCCTCTGTACAACAGGGGAAACACTATTGTCAGTGCTTCTCTGCTGTGCATAGGGTTTTCAATGGCAGATTGATTTTTAGGAGGGGGTTGCCAGGTCCTTCTCCCAAGCCTACAGCTTCTGGTGTTCCCAGGCGGTCTCCCATCCAGGTACTAACCAGGCCCGACCCTGCTTAGCTTCCGAGATCTGATGGGATCGGATTCCACAGGGCTACCGCTGCAGGCTTTTCCAGGTCTTATAACCCCAGAAATCCCTTCATTAAGTATCTCATTGGTTGAAATATCTTGAATGCTTCCTGTTTTCTTGAACAAAATTATTTTCCAATGAAGCTCCCAGGTCTTCAAGAAGTTCTCTCAGAAGCCGATAGGAGTTGGGCCACACTGAAAGACGTCACTGTTGGGTGCCATGAGCAGGCCGTCCTCTAAAAGGGGAGGTACTAAGGTGATGTCATGGGGAAGCTTCTGGTGAGAGCACGATGTGCCCGGGACAGATGGCCAGACAGCATAGGTCTCTACCTCCCTCCCACTCTCCTTCACTGCAGAAAGTTCTGCTTGTGATCACATCTCTTCCCCCACAGAACACATGGAAGCAGAGGGGACTTTTGCTTGACAGGCCTTTGTGGAACCCTAGGGAAAGTCATTTTCCCTAAAACACTCAAAAATGACTTCAAGGGTACCACAGTATATACTTACAAACTCTACCATTTCTCCTTTGTCTGATTTAATTCTGTCCCTGCTGCTTTCTTATGAGCCTCCTCTCATTTTGAAGTCCCTGAGTAACTCTGACTTCACATCTCAGCTCCCCACACTTCTCCCTTTACTCAGTGAATTCTTTGAGATGCCATCTGCCCACGTGTGACCAACTGCCATCTCTCTATGGATGGCATGAACAACTACATCTTGGGCATTTATCTCATTATCAGGAATCTCTGACATTAGGTAGACTCCTAAACAATCAAAATAATTTTATTTTTATTTCTTTTTAAATTTAATTAATTAATTAATTTATTATTTTTGGTTTTGTTTTTTTTTGAGAAAGGGTCTTACTTTGTAGTACAGGCTGGCCTGGAACTCGCTTTGTAGACCAGGCTGGCCTCAAACTCAACATTGATCCTCCTGCCTCAGCTTCTCAAGTGCTGGTGTTGCAGGCATGCACCACCACATCTGCCTTTTTATTTGGCTTTTACTTCCCTGGCAACTTTACCTTTTGAAAACTGACCTTCATCACCTCTCTCGCATTGCCATTTTCCTCCCACTTTCTTTTTTCTTTACTTTTTTTTTTTTTTTGGAAATTTTTAATGTACACCTTAATGTGATTCATTCTGACATGGTTTTCATTGTGACATTTCCATATATGCATTTTATTGTACATTATTCATATAGGTTCCCCCTTACCCTCTTATACGCTTCCCACTTTCCTATCCCAATTACACCTGTTATACCCAGCACTGACTCACCATTCTTTTTACCTCTTGTCTCTGCTGGATGGAGCTAACCCAGGGCTTAGGGATTGACGGGGAAGGGAAGCCGAAGGTACGTGGTAATCTTCAGGGGAGAGCAGAATGGTCTTACTTCTACCTCAGAGCATGCATGGGAGACAGTGACGTGACCAGATTACCTAGGAATTTGTCCTCATCACATGATTCCTTTGCTTGGGAGATCACAGTGGCCACCCCAGTGCCTATCATCCTAAATATAGTCTCCTGCCTGGCCTTCCAGGGCCCCTGGCATCTGTTCAACTCTACTAGCTCTCCCTATTCTCACTTTTGTTAGCTCTCAAATGAACATTTTCTCCAAAACAACCAATTTTTGTAGAGGAGTTGGTTTGTACCACACCCTTCAATGAAAGTAATCAGAGCACAAGGGTGAAGTTAACTCCGGTTTTTGCTAACCGAGGAGGTTTTCCTTTTCTACAACTAAAATTTTAAGTCATTATATATTATATTATATTATATATTATATATATAATATATATATTATATATTATATTATATATTATATATTATATATATTATGCAAGCACTTGGACTTCAAGGGATAGACAGAGCCTACCTCACAGCCCAGCTGTTAAGCAAATCTACATATTTTTTGCAGTAGACTTGACTCCTTTGGAATGCTTAACTTTTCTTAAAAAAAAAAAAAGTCAGACCACTTATTTGAAAATGACTTCTGTGGCATCATTGCTAAATTTCTTGTCTTTTCTCCTGAAAATACTGGCAGAAAGGCAGGAGAATAACGCTCACTGCAGAGATAATTCTTTCCTTGAAGAAAGGCATGAAAAATCAGCATAAAATATCCTCTCTTCTGTCTTTCCATGCCACTGCATGTAATCAAAACATTTTTAAAAAATCTGACATTAAGGTGGTATCACAGGACATTTTTCAGTGTTGACTTGAGTAGTCACTGCCAATAATGCTCAACAAAACATTTAAAAATAATAGAATTAGAAGCAGAGTGATTAATGTGTTTTCAGGGCAATCATCTTTGTTTTCATTTATCTAAAAAAGAAAAAAAAAAGGCAACACAAAGGCAAAATTGCCAACAGTGCTCATTGAACTGCAAGGAATTCTCCAGACTGTAATGTGGGGGACAAAAAGTAGCAAAGTTATGGGTGTTTAAAGAATTCCGGAAATGTTTTCATTCTGTTTCCCATTATAATTAGGTTCCTAGCAGATGGAGAGAATGTAAATCATACCCTTGCTGGAGACAGACACAGAGTTCTCCAAGATTCATAGCATGCTGAAAAGATAGCTGCTGCTATCCTAGGGACATGCCAACTCAACTTTGTGCTTTGTTGGATTTAAAAATAAATAAATAATAATTGACTGTATGTTGTTTATTACAGCTTCCCCACCCCATAGCCAACAAGGAATAAAGGAACAATGATGAAGCAGCTCTGAGGTCTCAGTAACCTATTGAAAGCCAAGTTATTTATATTTACCTCCCAGAGGGAGGTTGTTAATTTGAGGGAGCAGAGGGGGCAATAAGAGTATATCCCTAGTAGTGGTAGAGCTTAAAAGCTGGAGAAAATGGGGAGTGATGAATTATTAATCAGGGCCTAGCACTGTGGGCCTCAGATTGTCTTTGAAACAAGGTCAATGGGTCCTACTACACTTAGATTTCTAGATTTCTTCCTGTCCCTCATCAGACTTGGCATCATAAGCAATAAGGGCAGTTGCATGACATCCTATAAACTGTAATGCTCCAGAACCCAAACCAAGAAGATTCACACCCTTAGCACTCCTTTGATACATAGGCCCTTGTCACATAGCTCGGGAAAAACCTGAGCTCACATTACTCAAAAAACATTTCTTATGCACTTTGTAGGCATTTGATAGATAAACATCCTACACTCTGGACACCTCCCAGGCCTGTATGTTCCTTGGAAACCACACCATTCCTAGAAGAATGCAGGAAGGTCTCTTGGAAGAGCAGGGTTAAGGTATCAGTTGCCATATGTCAATTATAGATTTGAAGCTTGAGAGAGGGGAAGAGATGACAGTGGTACTCGAGGTTTCCCATGCACTGAGACGGAAGATGCCAGGAAGATTTCCCAGTTGAAGGAGAGACCTACGCATCCTGTTAGGAACTGTGTGATTTTCTGCGCACAGTATCTCTCTGGAACAAGACAGAAGTCCCATTAGTTCCTGACCACTAAGCCCTAACGAAAACCCATGCTCTGTTATCCACACAGAGTGCACTCCATGTTCTACATGAGGTTCAAGCAGGCTGAGCAGAAATTCTCCCCAAAGTGCCAATGTCAGATGCCTGGGGCAAATGCAGCACAGCCATTAAACCAGGCACAATATGTATTCACACAAGCCAAGGGATTTCAACCATGGCAGGGGCAAAGAAATTGGTGGGTAGTGGTAGTGAGGAGAAAAGAGGAATGGTGCGGAAAGCCATTTTGGGTAAGAAAAATGAAGAGGAAGTGAATGCTCAGTGGCGAGCCTCCTGATGCAGAGAAAATTAGATTGTTTCTCAGCCTTCCACGACTCTTTCAAATTATGCTCAATTACAAAAGGTAAATATTTATCCACGTTCACAACCTTTGTGCAATCCAACCCATCTCAGCACTAAAGCTTGTTGGAATACCTTACAAGCCAAGGCCCTTTGGCTTTGGCTGGCAGGATGCATCCTCCGAGGTTGGCAGGCATTTACCTCCCTGAGCCTCTTCTGCGTGTGGCTCTCTTTTGGTGTCTCTGGTATTGGAATTATTGTTTAAGAGCTGCTGCAAGGTAATGGCTCTTTTATCCTATTTTTTTATCTTCAAGCAATAAACTTAACAGTTACTTTGGACTGAGTCACTTGTGTTAGATCCGTGAAATGAGACCCTTATAACCTATAAAGATTAATACAACTTGCATCACTATCAGGACTTGCTTTAACAATGCTTTGAAGTTCAATTTGGGCCAGAAACTTTGAATGAGGCTTAGTGGAAATCAGGACACCTAGGTCTCAAATGTCATAAATAGTCCATTTATTCATAGGAAACCTACCAAGGAAATCTGCCAAATGGACCAAATGACAAATACAAATACATATATATATATATATATATGTATGTATATATATATGCCTACAGAGATGTTCATGCTACTCAGAATGTACAGAGAGAGGTGGTTCCCAAGGTTACAAGAAGTCTGAAAAGTAAATACAAAAATGCAGCCTCATCCAATTTGAAATTTCAAAATTTTAGAAATTGGGAGGGTGAGTGGTTCAACTTTTCCCTCAATATCATGGTATAGTCACTTCCCCTTTGTGATATGGCTTGTTCTGTGATTAGGGTTTTATTTTTAATGAATAGTATAAGAATGAAAAAGTTATTTAAAAAAACCCCACAGGGCTCTGCACATTTTGCTGCTGGGCTTGAAGACATCCTGTGATACCAGATCAATGAGCGTCCACCAGATGCTTTTCTAGGGTTAAGGAAATGTCTTGTCACTTGAAGTACAGGTGACACTGGCTTAAGAAACCATGATAGGCTACCCAGCTGCTTGCATTGACAGCCTTGTCCCGGGGACTTTCACAGACTACAGGGGCAGGATCACAAGCTGGTGAGAGATCTTTTCATGCTAAACACATACTCAAAATCCCCACAAACAATGCAAAGAGACTCTGAGTCATCCTGTAATGTTAAAAAGTCTCTTTTAAGAGACACATGGACACTAATATTTAAATGTCTTCATATATTTATACAAGGACTCCAAAGAGGCATTACTTTGTCTTTGCATTTTAATTTGGAATTTCTTCTTCTCATCTTGCCCAATTCATTTTGCTGCAAGAGCTTCACATAGGAAGGGCAACATCTCTTGTTCTCAGCTAGCCACAGCTGTCCATAACTCAAAATCATCACCCTGAAATATTTGGCTTATTCATGGCTGAATGCGATTAAAACAATGTCTCATAACAATTGATTTTAATGCAAACCAACACACGTCTCACTCTTAAGATGTTAAATTGCCATCTTCAATCTATATTGAGCAACACTTCAAACAAGACAGAGGAGAAATGTCACACAGCACTTTTTTTTTCCTCCACCTGTTAGAAACCTGTGAATTTATGACAGCATGTTTCATTGCCTGTGTGTAGCCCAAACTGTTACATCTCTTTGACAGTTTGGAGATGCAATCATACTTTAAAGGTGGAGGAACGTGAAGAGGACACTTGCAGGGTTTGTGACTTGCTTGCTGGTTACAGCAAAGCTGTTTTTGTGAGGAGCCCATTTGGCCAGTACCTGGCATGCAGTGAATGGTTTAATTCTCCAGAGGAAGGGAGGGATATCAAGGACAGAGATCTGAAGACTGAAGGTATTCCCTCTGAAATGTAGCAACTTTGGTTCTTCCAGTAGCTGTCCACCTTGATGCCTTTCATCTGAAACCACTTCCTATATGTGTGGAAAAAGACAAGAGGAACAAGAATGAAGCATTCATCTTCTTATACATTTTCTTCCACAGTGTATATGCTCATCACTACTGGGTGTCTCTCCAAAATACACAAACAGCGTTACATGTCCACATCACTACAAAGTTTAGGATGGTTAAGGTTTGAATCTAAAATGTCCCCCAAAGGTCATGTGTTTGAATGTGTCCTCAGCTGTTAGCACTATCCTGGGAGGTTATAGAATTTTGAGAGCTGGAACTTAGCTTTGCAGAAGGTCCCTGGGGGTGGGCCTCTGGAGGTTTGACCCAGACCCCAGGCTCCTCATCTGCCATGATGTAAGGTCCTCTGCCACAGGCCTTCCCCTGCCCTGACTCTATGGATGGAAATCCTCTAAACTGTGAACCCTGACAAATTATTCCTCCCCAAAGGTTGTTTCTGGCAGGTATTTTGCCACAGAGACAGCTGACTAACATAAGCACTCAGGATTAAAAGCTGCAGGATAATTAAGTTTGGTCAGCAAGCAACAATTGCTCTTTATTATGAGTGTCGTGCAGGCTTTTAAACACACTGTGCCCTTCTTTAAAACTAAAAGACCTCTTCTGCCCCTGAGCAGATGCTAATATTGTTAAGACTCCATGACTGTATGAATTTCACTCTGATATGACCACAATCGAAGGATGTATTTGCACATAGGCTGACACACCATCATACTTTATGGTAAGATAGAAACAGCCTCCTTCTTTCCGCTTCAATTATTCTTCACTTATACCGGCATGATCCAATATTTATTTGTGGGTAGATTTTTTTTTTGCTCAAAATAAATGTTTCAGAATGCATGTTTATGTGTAGCAACATCATAAAAGTTATTATGCCAAGGAAAAATAAATTGTTCATCAAGTTAGCTTTACTTCAGAAACAAGAAATCAAATTTCAGAGGTGAATACCCCTGTAGGTGTCACAGAGAGATCACTATAACTACATATAATACAAACACAACCCACATAGATTCTACTGAGTAAACATCTAATTCGTTCTAAATTTGTGGCAGATAGAATTGTATTGGAGAGATGACAGGGCAAAAGAAGTAATAGGACAAATATTTGTTCTGTAAAATATTAAACTACCATGGAAGTAAGGCTTTTAGTGTGCCTATATATAAGCGACACTCCCCAAGTCCATTTTAAAAAATTACCATTAATTAACTTATAATTTCCTTGCAGAGTGAGGAGAAATAAACAGATATCATTAATGCCCTATAGTCTTTCCAGATTCTACAAGAGGTTATAATAAAGCAAATAAATTTATAAATACAATGAAACTAGGATTTCATTTATCAATGGATAAAAGCAGCTTTGTTGTTGTGGTTAGATGCTGTCAAATAGAGTCTGACCCATAGCAACCCTTGGAGGGTTTTCAATAGCTGATTGTCTTGGGATTGCTTTGGGAGTGGATTGCCAAGTCCTTCTCTTGTTTTTGCAGTGTTGGGGATTGAACCCTGGATCCTCAGAGAGTGTCTCTGAGGAGACACTCTACCAACAGAGCTAAACTCCAGCCCCCAAAAGCAGCTTTACAGCTTATTCAATCTATCTCTTGCCTGTATTTATAAAATGACTTTTCCTTTCTTTTTTCCTTTGTGGTATTTGGCAAGTGCTCTACCATGGAGCTACATCTCTATCCTTTTTGTTTAAAACAAACAAATAAACAAACAAACAAACAAACATTATTTTGAGACAGGGTCTTGCTAAGTTGTTCAGGCTGGCCTCGAACTCAGGATCCTCTTGCCTCAGCCTCCAGAGTGCTGGAATTACAGGTGTGGGCCATCATGCCTGCATTACATAATGACATTAACTAAAATGTTTCTAATTTTGATTCTTCATGGATTCAAACTGTTGTGTATTGCTAGTATACCTTTTCAGAACAAAAGGATTGAAATCCAATGTAATTCTTTCCAGTGCTTTGGTCTTGCTAGTGGGAAAGGGCCAGAGGCAAACTTGCTATGGTGATGAAAATGTTGTCTATCTGCACAATACAATATGGTAACCACTAACCATAGTGGCTCTCTAAGCACTTTAAAAGTGACTAGACTGATCATGGGATTAAATGTTTCAGTAATTTTAATGAGTCCAAATGTAAATATGCATATGTGGTTAAAAATTACTGGAGATGATGAAAATGTAGGGCAGGGGTCAAACCATGAATTCTTGCTTGTCATGTTAAGGACTTTGTATTTGATTTTAGAGTCATGTTGTGTAGGTAGCCAGGTACATAAGAATGTCCTGGAGGCTACATATATTCAAAAGTCTTTATAAGTGCAAGATGGAAACATAGGATTCTAATCACATTTTATGCTATTGAGAAAATTACTTATTTACTTTCGGTGTCATTAGCTTACCTGGTATATTAGCTCATTTTTGCCACAGCAGAGAAACCAACCAAGGCAACTTAAGGGAGAAGAGATATTTGCTGGGGGCTTATAGTGAGAGGATCTTAGTCCACTGAAACAGAAGGCATGGTAGTAGGGGAACCACACGGTCAGATTTCTGCATAGCAGTGATCCTACTCTCTTGCACCAATTTTCTGTATTAGGTGGAACATCACTGTGGCAAGGAAACCACCAAGGTAAACTTTATGGGAGAGAAATATTTATTGGGGGCTAAAAGTTAGAGGATCAGTCCATAATGGTGGTGGGCAGGCATGGTAGTGGCAGGACCTATGGCCAACAACCTCATAGTATTGGGAAACCAGGAACAGAGAGAGCAACCAGACCTGCAGGTCCAGGTAAAAACCTCCAAAGGCCCACCCCTAGTGATTCGTTTCTGCCATGCTAGATCCCACCTCCCAAAGTTCCATAGCCTCCCTACACAGTGCCACCACCCGGGGAGCAAATGTTCAAAGACATGACTTTGGGGAGACATTTAGATCCAAATCATAGCATCTGGGCTTATTTCTGCCAAGAAAAATAAGTAGCATGATAATATATTAACATTTTTGAAATTCTGGTGCAAGGTTAAACAGAGGTATTGATAAGAAACATGCTTATTAAAATTATGCTGAAGCCACAGAATAAGAATGATGTTGCCTCTTCTAAAGTGCATTTGAACTAGGCTCTCTGAAATATTCCCCTTTTTCTTTCAATCTAACTATCTAAAAGTATAAGGAAGTAATCTGTCATCAGGAATTGGCAGCAACTAGTTCAAGATCATGCATTAATTAGTAAGAGCTGTGTTATTTTAATATCTGGAAACTATACTGAATTGTCATATTAGAAGGGAAATTAATGACAATTACAATCACTAAGTATCTTATCATACAGTTGAAAATTCAGACACTTCCCCAATAAAGTTATTTGCATAAAGTTAAACAATTAATGACAAAGCAAAGACTAGAATTGTGCAACCTGATCATAGTCTAATGGTTTTTCCTATGAGATTTCTTTGCCTTATACTATGCTTGATATTTTCTTAAAAGAGTCATGTGCAAGGCCAGACTGCTATTAGCTCTGTCCTGTAAATACTTTTTCATTGGTGCAAGATATAAGTATAAGGTGACATTGGTCAGTCTGTATTTACCCTAGAGTTATGTATACTGTCTAAACATTTCTTGAAATGCAGGAAGGAAAATCTTAGGAGTTAAAAAATAGTATCTACTTTATCACAGAGGAAAAGGGTATCTTTTAAAAAGCTCTGCTTTAGGGTCCTTAATTAAATATCACTATGGGTTTTTTTTGGGGGGGTGCCTGGGATTTAGCTCAATAGGTAGAGTGCTGCACTACAGTCTCTGAGTTCCCGAGTTCAATTCCCAGCACTGCAAAAAATGGGAGAAGGACCTGGCAATCCACTCCCAAAGCAATCCCGAAACAGTCAGACATTGAAAACCCTATGAGGGTTGCTGTGAGTCGGATACCAACTCGGCAGCACCTAACAACAACAACAATAATTTTTTTTTTTTGCTTTTGTAGTTTATTACTTTAATCTGCACATATTGAACCAACTATATACAATTATCAGTATCTTATAATCTCACACAAAATATTAATTATAGTAATTGTATAATAAAACAGTTTTTATAATGAAAAAGCCCCAAAATGAACTAATCATTGTATGTACATATTTGTAAAGGTACAGTTTGCTTCTCAGTTAAAGAAATCAAGTCTTGAGTACAAACTTTATAATAGATCGCACTGAACACGGACTGTGCAGTCTTCCCCTTCTCCCACTATACTGTGCTCAGGGACTCAGCTTCGATTTCTGTACTTTTTTTGTGAGTGTGGCAGGGTCTTGAGATGTAGCCCAGGCTGGTCACAAACACGTGATCTTCTTGACCCTGCTTCCTGAGTGCTTGGAATTATAGGTGTGTGTCACTGTGCCTAAATGGATGTGGGTATTTTAAAATGGTTCTCCAATGATTCTGATGTCTGGCCAGGTTTGGGAATCAATGATGAAAACAACTATAGTGAATCAGTTCTGAATCAGTCACTGGCTGGACCACCCCAAGAGGGAGGCCTGATCTGATGGCCACTTGATTTTTCCTCTCTGCTTTTTGTATCCCAGGACTCCCTGCTAAATTTCAGGTTCTATTGTTTAATTGATATCTGAGTTAATGAAACTAGAAAATAGGGTCTTCCTGGTTTATTGTATATAAAATGCACCAAAAGGGTCTGGATGGTGGTTTTACTGGGCCCTCAACTTCTTCATTTCACATGAGGAGTTGCAGTTCTGGAATCTGTGGCCTGGAGAAACTTGTGCTTTGTGGCTCACTGAACTCTTTATGTTGATTTAATGAGACAGGCAGCAATATTCAGGTGTGCTTCAGGGATACTAAAGCAGGCAGGCTGAATTTACATATTTATGAGACAAAACTGTTTGAACTTACACAGACACACACACACAGACACACACACAGACACACACACACACACACACACACACACACAAATTATGCTGCTGTGGTGTTTTCCTTTAAATGCTTTACGTGAACAGTATTTCCCAAGGCTGCATTATTGATAAACACAGAACTACATCTGGAGGAAATCCTCTGAAATTAGATTCTAAATCCACATTAATGCCAAGTAAGTAATGAGTACCGCGAGGTACTGAATAGCAGTGCTGGGATCCCTGGAGAAAAAAAAATGAGTTGCTTTTTCTTTTCTAAGATAAGACAGGGCAAGTGCTTAATTCTTTGTCTTTCCTATGTCAATATTTGTTTCAGTTGTGTGTGTGTGTGTCAGTGTGTAATAAAACACAGGGCCAGAAACACCAGGTCTTAAAATATTACTGCTTCAAAAATATATCACCAATCATCAGGCTTTGGTTTGACTGAATCACAGGTGGCCATATCAAACCCACAAACACAAGATGGCTGCTCTCTCTCTTTCAGAAGTGGAAGGCAGAAGGACAAGAAGTCATTTGGTCTTTCTCTTCCCACCTTTCTCTCCCCTCAGGCAAGCGATGTAACATACCTGAGTTGAATGAATTTTCCAGCAATGGTTTTAGATGTTCTTATCAGAACGAATCTTCAATAATCTGAGCCTCCCTTAATTATGAGTTAGGCAGCTAGATGAGGTATTTTGTCTTTGCCATTGAAAGACATTGCTACCATTCAGACAGACTATCCCAGAACAAATGAGAGACAAGCACAGAAACCCTGAAGGAGGTATAGGAGAAGGAGGATGTGACTGAAAATAAAGAATGTTTCTATTTAGTGACCAAAATTCTCAAAAAGTATACTCTTCAGTGGGCAGTTATATTGTCTGGCCCCTACCCAGTTCTGAAAGGATGGGAAGAAGTGGGTCTGGAAACGTATCTTGCAGTGATATGGTTAGCACTTAAGTATTTGATGGGCCCTAATTTCCCAGTTGGGAGAAGGGCCTGGCAATCCACTCCCAAGGCAATCCCGAAACAGTCAGCCATTGAAAACCCTATGAGGGTCGCTATGAGTTGGATACCGACTCGACGGCACCTAACTCACTCACTCACTCACTCAATTTCCCAGTGAGATATGAGTGAAATGAAAGATAGAACCATGCTCACCCACAAACCTTCCTCCTTGGTTGAGAGCAAAGCTCTGGGTGGGCACATATTTGTTATCATTTCTTCAAGATTTGGTGAGTACAACAGGTGTAATAGCCATGCTTGTGTGTCTTTCCTAACCACAACAAACAGTTCATTATAGTGATAGTTGAAGCAAATTCCAAGATGGGTCATTTCTTCAGAAACATTCCATGAAAAACTCCATTCTAATTTTGATAAAGAAGGGTACTAGGAGGTCTGCAGAAAATAAGCTAACACTGTATACAGTATTTTCAGCTTATACTACTCAAGTTGGGGGAGGTAATATTAACTGTGAAATCTTTTAGATGCTCAAGAAGTGAATTGTTGCTGAATGTTTCTTAAAGTAAAACTGTTTTAATGGGTTGTTGTTGTTAGGTGCTATAGAGTCAGTGTCTGACTCATAGTGACCCTACGTACAATAGACAAAACACTATTATTGGTGCTTCTCTGCTATTCATAGGGTTTTCAATGGCTTTTTTGGGGGAAGCAGGTTGCCAGGTCCTTCTCCCAAGCCTACAGCAGCTGGTGCTCCCAGGCAGTCTCCCATCCAAGTACTAACCAGGTCCGACCCTGCTTAGCTTCCAAGATCTGACAGGATTGGATGCCACAATTGTACTACTGCAGGTGTTTAATGGTTAGTGACTATATAATTTTCCCCTCTAATAAATGCCTGTAGCTGTAGCGCTGTGGCATCCAATCCCATTAGATCTCAGAAGCTAAGAAAGGTCATGCCTGGTTAGTACTTGGATGGGAGACTGCCTGGGAACACCAGATACCGTAAGGTTGGGAGAAGGACCCAGGAACCCAGTCCTAAAAATCAATCTGCCATTGAAAGCCCTATGAATAGCAGAAAAGCAATAACAATGCTGTTTTACCTGTTGTATGTAGGGTCACTATGAGTTGGATACCAAGTCCACGACACCTAACAATAACAGGAGAACGACACCTAACAACAATAAATACCACATATAAAGCCACACAAATATGACACCACTGGAGATATTAAGATGTTCACAATCTCTGTATGCTGGTGGGTCTGTACACATTCACTTAGCAAGGTCAAAATCCAGAAAGCAAGTCACTTTCAGAAACAAAAAACAGAGACTAAGACTAGAAAATAAACGGTTCGTTCATGACCTGAGAAGCCATGACCTGAGAAGCCTTTGTTCAGAAAAGCTACAAGTTATGTTTCAATCTATCTGTGGGTCAGAAAAGTTATTCAACCAAGGTTGATGATCTCTTAGAACCCAGAGGGGAGGTATGGCCTTTGCTGCTCATGACATCTGTCACAAATATCCTGTCAATGAGAAGGACAACCAAATGCAACTTTAAATTCAGCTTTATGTGATACAATGGGAGTCACTAGGGGTGAATAGATTGTAATGAATGGGGGGTTCAGAGTAGCCTTACTGAAAAAGCATTTCTCTAAAATAAAATTAAAGTTTTCCTCATTCAAGATATACCTGTAAATAATGAAATTAAAAAATTCTTGGATTCAATTAGAGGGAGAATAGCATTTTTCCCAGCACTGACTAAGAAGGTAAATTACCAACAGGAAAGGACACTCGTTTGGAAAGCCATAAGGACTTTTTTGTTTTTGTTTTGTTTTATTTGTGGTACCCAGAGGGGAGGTCGAACCCGGAGCCTCCTGCATGCTTTGAAAGTGCTCTACCACAGGGCTGCATCCCCAGTCTACTTATTGTATTTTATCTTAACACAGGGTCTCACTAATTTATGCAAGCTGCCTCTGGCCTTGAACTTGTGATCCTCCAGCCTCCGCCTCCTAAGTTGCTGGGATCACAGGCATGTGCCACCGCACTCCACAGGTACTTCTTTTTCATGACCTCCTCTGCAATGCATATTTATCTCTGAACAGTTGAATTGTTACAGAATCTGGTGGCATCAATAGGAGTGAAAATTGGTAAGCTGAAAGTCACGGAGGATAAACCATTTAGACAAATATCTACCTTGCTGGTATACACATAGATCAACAGGGAGGCCATTGTTCAAAGGAAAATGGAAGCTGGTAGAGGTCTGACATCCCAGACCATGTGAACAGCTCCTTCCAGGAAAGGCAGTTTGCAGTACATTATCTGTGTGAGCCAGGAGACTGGAAATCCTCCATGGCTACTGCAGATTATTTAGCCTTGCAAACCTGGCTGAGTTACTAGACATCCAACTGGAGTCATTGGTGCATTTTACATAACTGTTTAGTGTAAGTAGTGACCCCAAGATGAACTCTTCTCTTTAGCCATTTGTTTCTTATTTTTGCTTATTGAATGCCATTATGTATTTTCTCTCAGAAAAACAAAGTCTTCCTTTGGAGCAGTGGTATGCAGCTGCAGCACTGTGTCATCTGATCCCGTCAGATCTTGGAAAATAAGCAGGGTCCAGTACCATTAGTACTTGGATGGGAGACCCCCTTGGGAACATCAGATACTTTAGACTTGGGAGAAGGACCCAGAAACCCACTCCCAAAAATCAATCCACCACTGAAAACCCTATGAATAGCAGAGAAGCACTGACAATACTGTTTCGCCTGTTGGACATAGGGTCGCTATAGGCTGGACACCAACTTGATGGCACCTAACAACAACAACAGCAACAATTGGAGGGGGGAGGAGAGCAGATGAAGACTATAAAATAACAATCACAGGATGAGGTTTAATACTTCCATTGACTTTCTTTACCAAATACCGCACTTAGGAAAAATCCCCTTTTGTGAGCAGCCAAAGATTAAGTGTGCCCTTCCATCATAATGACCCGAGCTCCTTAGGAGACAGCGAGGGAAGGTTTAGGAACACAGACTGGCAGTGTGTCAGCCTTATAGGCTTATGTTCAGGATTCAGGTTGTTGTATCTTTTCTATTGGTAAACATGAGTTTTCTAGCTCAGTGTCTTAAAATCTAGTTTCTGAGGAAATGCTCTGCATAATGGACTTAATGATGTAGGACTGGAATAGCTGGGATCTGGAATGAGGTGTGTCAGGAGAGAGAGGCTATTTATATATGAACAAAGCTTACACCAGCAGTTCTGCATTATCCTTGCTTCTATTAATAAACTGCACTCTTTGTGAGTAGCTAATTTAAAATGAATCTTACATGATTAAAAATACCCAAAATGGAATGGAACCTTGAACCACCTCTGCCCTTGTACCTCTGATAATTAATAGACTGAGTGTCCGGGATATAATATGACTGCCTGATGATAGATATGATTTATCATTGTTGTTCCCTAACTACAACCTGCAGTTGATACAAGCAATTTTCTCACTGCCCTTTGCACATCAAGTAACATTCTGTTCTGTGTCTCGTGCTATTTTCCTTTCTAGACATGATATCCTTGACTTTTGCTCCCAAATATTATCCAGCCATGGAGGTTACAAAAAGTTCTCAAAAACTCTTCTCCATCTCCTGTACTACACCCACATCTATTTGCTGAATTAAGCTACACTTTTAGTCAGTTTATAATTTAGTACACAGTTTTCTCCATGTGCATTAATCGAACCTATGTCTCTTCTTGAGCAACAAGCGTCTTATGCCTTCTTGCACTGTCAAGTATACAATAACACGGCTCTTCCCTCAAGATGAGTTTTCTGATCAAACCAGTGGGGTGGGTTCATTTTCCAAACCCTCTATAGGAGAATATTCTATCTACACTGGTGTTTAGGAATACCCAGACTTTCAAAACATGAAAAGAACAATTATAAAAAAAGAAACTGACCTGAAATGCACAAGGGGTATTGTCCACACAGTAAACTCTCAAGTTGTAATCCAGGGAGTTACAGGACATGCAGCCAAAGACAGCCACCTTGAGCTGCTTCACGGCACAGTCTGTGATTGGCTCTCCTGTGAGGGCATATGTCCCAAAGCTGTCAAGCAGCACATGACATGCAAAAGGGTCCAAAAGGCAGTAACAGGATGTGGACTCATCCTCCACTGACATGACTTCCTGTTGGGGAAAGATGTGTTAAATGTTCTCAGCTTGGAAGTAAGATAGGACCTGATACTTTACAATGATATAAAAAAAGAAATCTTTTTCAGAGTATTTTTATTATCTTAATTACCTTGATATTAAATATTTCTCTTATATTAAAATAACTGCTTACATCAAGAACTCAAGAGATGGTTATGATAAGTGTGTTATAATTCTACTTTAATAGGTTATAATAATAATCATTTTGAAAGTTCCATTTTTAGTTAATTGTTCAATGTTGAGTTTAAAAAATGTTGAACATTAACCTCAATAAGCAAACTTTTAAATTTCATGTTATTTTACAAAGATTTATTTCTAAAAACTTTAAAAAATATCCTTAACGTTATTTTCTCTCAAACATTTTATCCTCTTTCATTCCACTGAGATCATTGATAAGGGACCATTAAGTAAATAATTTAGAAAAGATCTCCTGGAATACTTCACCTTCTCTGATAAGAATGTAGTACATGTGTCTGGTTTGTTGGAGCTTAAATATAATATCATCTGGATGTAAAAGATTGTGAAGAAATGCAGAGAAGAAAAACTAAAGTGGTAAAAATCAAGGCAAAGCAAAACCTACCGGGAAGGAACCCAGAGCATGGTCCCTCTTAAGAACTGTATGCCTGGGGAAATTTGCCCGTCATAGTAGCAGGGCTAAGTAAATAACAGAATAAAAGAAAACTAACTACCTTGGAGGCAAAGTTGGGCAGGGCAAATGTAATCTATTGCAACAGCTAGGAATTTTCTTTTCCCTAAAGAAACACAATTTTCCTTACTTCTTTTGCCTGCCACACCTCCTGGGAGGCAAGATCCCAGGGTAAGCTGGTGCAGGGTTAGCTTGTTGTGTTCCAACAAGATAATTCACCAGCTTTCATGCAAACTGACTTCCCAGAGACATAAAGGAATCCCTATCAGACAGATAAATCAGAGCTTTCACTTAAAATAGTAACTCAACTCCAATCTTTCTTTGCTGGGACTGTCTCCCTGGTCATTAGCCTCCTATTATGTTTCCTCATTCTCTTTTCTTGTTTCTCTTTGTTCTCTACTTGTACTGTATCTCTTTACATGTACTTATAGACACAAGGAAACAGACAGTGTAATAATCCTCAGTGCATTCATTAGTTCCCCAAACACACAGTAAGTACCTACTGTGTTCCTGGATACTTAAACTTAGTTATAATATAATCCATAGGATGGAGAAAAAAAAAGATACAGTGATTTCTTTTCTCAACACAGCCTGTCTGCCTTAATTCTCTTTCTCAGTTGCACAGAGTAATGTCAGTTTAGGTAGGGACGTGGTGTAGGGGGAAATGAGGAGATTCAATGAGCAGGTTCATCAGCTTATATGTCTGTGTAGGTAATTACAACTGTATTCTATATTCAACCAGAGCACTCGCTTGCTTCTTGTCTCTTTTTTCCATTATTATGGGAAAAGAGTAGCCAATACCTTGATGTTATAAAATATATGCCACAATTTCTTGGCAATAGCAAATCCTCACCAATTTCACAGTTACTCTTTGTGGGAAGACAGGTTAAGGTTAAATCTGTCCCACTGGTAGAATCCAAATCCCGTTTCTTAAAAAGGAGGAAGAGGCTCTCACCTCCCATTTGCCCTGCTGCGTCCTCTTCTTTAAGTGGATGGTCCAGTGCTCAGAACTGACATCTGCACAGTGTGGGATGGTCAGGGCAAAGGGAGTGGTGACGATCATATCAGGAGGACCGCAGGTGACTTCAGGACTCAGAAGCACCTCACACCCATCAGCGGGCAGGCTTCACAGGGAGGAAAGGGTGGAACATTTTGACAATTTAGTGACACATGAGGGTATTCTGAGCAAAATCCCTGCCCAGGATTCCTTCTGGGTAGCACCTCATTTGCAAAGGGCTCACCTGGAGAACAGGTGTTAGCACTCAGCTGCTCAGACAGACTTTAAACCTACATTTCAAATCCAGACTTTGACCAACAAATCAACCAAATGACAAACCATTCCTTGGGATATAAGTCAGAATCAAAGAACTGAGAGACCTAGCTGGTATGTCACGTGCCATCTGCCATATCCTTATTCTTGTTGACATTATCAATGACAAAAGCAAAGAACTTTATAGAAAAGATGGATCTGGTTAGTTTATTACCACCAGACTCCTTTTCCCTGACAACACATTCAACAATATCTTTAATGCTTATAAATGATAAATTATTATGGAACAGAACAGTACTTCAAATATACACAGACTGAGTATGTTTACTCTGGTTTTGAAACATTTTTCTGCTAATGCACAAATACACAGATAATACAGTGATGACACAGTAGACAGTTACAAATGTGCATAATCAAATACATAAGTATAAATTTTCAGCTCTTTCCTATATCAGATATAAAATTAAAATCATTCTACCTAAAAATGGTGTTCAGATCTTTCTATATTGTGAATTACTTCCAGAGAACATACCATCATGAAACAGATAAAGGAATGTGAAATTTAACAACTAAGGAAATAATAATACCCCATTCAATGCTTTCATTTTACTTTTCCTGGCTGGTTTTCTTTTCTCTTTTTTGTTTTTCCTTTGGAATGTTAGGCACCCTCATGCATGCTAGGGGAGTCCTACCACTGTGCTACCCCCCCCCTTGGCTTTTGTTCATAATCTCTGCCCACAGACAGTAAGGAGAGATAGTTTACAGAATAGGAATCCATGACAATAACTCAGAAGTTCACTAAATTCCCCCCCCCAACAATGGCCTCTATGTTCTTGAATAAGCTCTTTCATCTTTATTTCGTTTGCTGGGTTTTTCACTTGTAAGAAATATGGTGGTATTGGATACAGTTAATAAAGCAATTTAAGACTCACAGATAAGCAATGCTACATGAGATCTAGGATTGATATTATTACTAAATCTTTCACTCACACCACCTAGGAAGGACATTTAAATACGTCATTCCCGATCCAAAGAGCAACCCCTGGGCAATATAAAGATGAAATTTGATTCTAAGATGTAACACCTTGTCTGTGATCTCATATAAACAAACAGTTTTCTATGGGCTCATCTAACATGTTATTAATTTCTAAATTGCTTTTGTTGTTTTCTATCAAATTAGTCATGGTCACACTTGAGCTCATTATTTATAATTTGCTTCTGCAATAAAGCCAAGTCATATAACTGGGCAGCAGCATCTTATGTCTACTGTATTCAAGGCAGACCTGAACATTATTACGTGGTCTCTGTCACACCCCAAGAAGCACTAGAGATGCCTTCCAAATGTTCCAACTTTCACAAACTTAGAGGCGACAATTCTCCCTTCCAAAACACGGTTAAGCTGAAAACACGTTTGCATTCACTTTTGAGCAGAGAACCAGACTGGAAGGTAATGTAAGCAATAACCCATGCTCTATGAAAAGCCTAAAACAATACAATCAAGGTTTGAAAAAAAAAAGAGTGAAATTCAAGCATTCACTGTAGCCAGCATGTAGTGGCAACCCACATGTGGCTGCCAGCAGCCATTTGAGAGGGTTAAGCGCCATCCCTGTAATTGCTGCCTGAGTTCATCACAGATAAGAAAAGCAGGGATGCTTATGACTGACCGATGATGAGATCTCCTAAAAGAACTATTTAATTGCTTTCGGAGAATCATCCCCATGGTTGAACATATTGTTGAAACATATGGGAATTTGGGGAATTATTTAATGCCAAATGAACTGAAATCAGCTAATTAGATGAACCCTCACACTTATTGTGACTAGCAAGATGCCTTTCAATAATAGCTTACCAGCTCTAGGAGTCACAGGCAGTGCATTCGGAAGATCAAGGACAGCGTGGAACAGGGGCTGTGCATTAAGCAGGCACTGTGTATTTCCATAAGTGGGAAGTAAGTAAATGAAGATTTATATCTAATCCTCCTACCTTGAAAATACTGTGAGTATAAGCCTCTCTCTGGTGAAGGAACAAAACTTAATCTCTCCATTTTTCCCCTCACAATTAATAATAATTTGCCCTTTTCTACAACCTTCTATCGGTGGCAATCAGGGAGATTTACAAATATTATTTAAAGCCCTTCACACACCTGTGGAGGCAGGCCTTAGCAATAGAAGGTCACAGTGAAGTCAGTCAAAGGGATGGCAGGAAAATCACCCTAAATTTCTGCTTCACTGGCTCCTGCTCCCTGTGACCAGATTGTTCTTTTTTCCTCTGACACCATCAGACTTGTGGCCAAATTGCTGGATCTTGTGACATCCCAAGGAGAGAAAGGGCAGGGGATATGGGCCAAGTGTAGTTGTCTGTATAGATTCAAGACCTTTGAGGAAAGAGGGCTGGGACAGAAGTCTTTAATTGGAAGGAGACAAAAATGAAGGCTTGTAAGGAAAGCAGAGATGGCATTTAAGTTTTCTCATGTTATATAATATATGACAAGGCAGTATTCATGTCCCTGCTAGAAGAAAAAGAAGGCCACACATTTTTTCTAAAATTGCTGTGAGCTAATAATAACTATGAAGTAATAACAGCAGTGATTTCAGGCCATAATATGAATCACACACCCTCATGTCTGTAGATGGAAAAGCCTTGTTGCATGGGACTTTGGATAATTAACCTCTTCATTGTTCTTTATTTATATATACATAAAAATAAACACATTTGTACATATATACATACTATACATATATATGCCTGCAGCCATACCACTGTGGAATCTGACCTGATCAGATCTCAGAAGCTAAGTACTTGGATGGGAGACCACCTGGGAACACCAGGTGCTGTAGGCTTGGGCTAAGGACATGGCAACCCACTCCCAAAGAACAATCAGCCCTTGAAAACCCTATGAATAGCAGAGAAAAACTGACAATAGTGTTTTAGATGTTGTATGTAGGGTCACTGTGAGTCAGACACCTACTCGATGGCATGTAACAACAACAAACAGCATACATATGTATATTTATATATCACAATGTTTAGAAAACCATAAACATACATAGGTGTGTTTGTATTTATATGTGTAATTTGTATGTAAATATACATATAAATGTGTAAATATACATATGTAAATACCTGTACTTTGAATCCTGTGAATACAGAGAAAAAGATTACTAACTTAAGAGCAAGGTTTTATTTCCATAGAAATTCTTCCCTGAGGTGGCTAATTTAGTCAATATATTGCCACCACGGGGCTAGGATTTAGCTCAGTTAGTAGAGCTCTGCACTGCAGTCTCTGAGGTCCCGAGTTCAATTCCCAGCACCACAAAAATGGGAGAAGGACCTATCAATCCACTCCCAAGGCAATCTGGAAACAGTCAGCCATTGAAAACCCTATGAGGATCACTATGAGTCAGATACCAACTCAAGGGCACCTAACAACAACAACATTGCCACCATATCGATATATGCTTTGACAGAAATTCCAAGGCTTTAGGAACATGAGCTGTGGAATTTGAAGCGCCTAGGCAAGGAGACTGGTCTCCCGTTTAGGTCCTTGCTTCCCCATCTGTTCTCAACTCAGCCACCTCAGTCACCATGCTGAAAACGCCAGCTCCCTCTTGCCTCAAAGAATTGCCATGGCCTGGCTGCTCTCGAGTGCTGAGTGCTGCTGGGAAGACTTTTCCTCCAGACAGCGACATGACAATGACATGATTTAGCGCCTATGTGCCCATCACATCTTTGTGCAAATGACAGCTACTAAGGAGGCTTTCCCTGCCCACGCCTTGGTAATTGCTACATTCACCATGCCCAAAGCTGGTCTTTGCTTTCCTTTTTTCTCCTCAACACTTCTCTACTCTACTATACTATTTGCTGATTCATTATTTTTTTGCCTTCTGCCAACTAGAATGTAATCTCCATGAGGTCAGGTTTTTTTTTTTTGTTTGTTTTTAATGTTTATTATTGCATCCTTAGTACCTGATATGTGCTGGTTGTAAGCATTCAAAATATTTGTTGAAAAGAACATAGAAACCAGCTTGAAGTGATTCCAACTAATCATTCTAGAACATCCTGAGGATCAAAATAAACAATGGTATAAAGTTCTGATGATCAAAATAAACAATAGTATAAAGTACTATAACACAGTGAGTTAAATAAGAGGCCATGAAATATACTGATACAAATGAATGAGAAGGAAACTCCTCTATCCAATAGAAAACCAACTAGTAAATGTAAAAAGCTATCATTTGCCAATAAAACACATTAAAACTTGATTCAATTAAGACTCATAAAGGATGCTAACCTATTGGACAAAGACATGGTCTCTCTCTCTCTGTTTTTTTTCTTTCTTTTTTTTTTTTTTGGTACTAAGGGTTGAATCCAGGGCCTCACATTTGCATGCTTTGCAAGTGCTATACCACTAAGCTGCACCCCCAGCCCCCCCCCCCTTTTTTTTTTTTTTTTTTTACTTTTTAAGACAGGGTCTTGCTAAATTATGCAGACTGTCTCTGGTCTCAAACTTGTGATCCTCCTGCCTCTGCCTCCTGATTCACTGGGATTACAGGCGTGCTCCACAGTGCCCGGCTCTGACATGGCCTTAAGGTATCATACCACAAGGTACTTATTACAAAAATCTGTTATTTCACAATTGATAATTTTAGTAGATAGCACCTAATATAAGTTATCCATGTTAATGTTGCCAGTAATGGGATGCATAGATAGAATACAGTTTCTGACAGGACACAGTGATGAGAATTTAGCATCCCTTCTATAATATTCCTGCCCAAACAGCAGAATGTCTTCAGAAGGATACACTAGACAAGCTCAGCTTGAAGGACATTATGCCAAAAATCTCATCTGCTTGCCTAAAAACTGTCAATGTCATGAAACACAAAGACAGACTCAGGAAGTTTCCTAGATTAAAGCAGACTAAAGACACATGACAACTGAAATAATGAATGGCCTTGGATTTGCGCTTGCTATAAATACCTTAGCCTGCAGATGTACCACTGTGACATCCAATCCCACTAGATCTCAGAAGCTAAGAAGAGTCAGGCATGCTTAGTACTTGGAATGGAAGACCACCTGGGAACATCAGGTGCTGTGTAAGCTTGGGAGAAGGACCCAACAACCCACTCCCAAAAATCAATCAGCCATTGAAAACCCTACGAATAGCAGAGAAGCAGTAACAATACTGTTTCACCTGTTGTATATACGGTCACTGTGAGTTGGACACCAACTTGATGGTACCTAACAATAACAACAACAACAACAATAGCAACAACATAAAGGACCTTATTTTGATAACAAGGAAAATACAAATAGGATCTGAGGAATAGCTAATTGTATTTTTTCAATGTTCATTGTCTAATTTTGATAATTAGACTGTGATAATATAGTTTCTTGTTTGGGGGGATGAATATATGCTGAGATATTTGTGTATGCATACATATGTGTATTTTCTGTGTATACACATGCACAAAGAGAGACATAGCAAATATAGTAAAACATAACACTTTTGAGCCAGAGTAAGTACAGGAGGCAGGAATTCTTTATATTTTTGCAATCTTTCATTAAGTTTAAAATTGCATCAAAATTTTCTTAAAAATTATTTTTATGAATAAAGATAGAGGACCCAGGGAGAATTTTTTCCAGAGTTCTTATGATGAAATCAGACCATTTCCTATTGTATAAAATGTGCAGTGTAGAAAGATGGAGGTTTTGCAGCTGGTATAGTAGGGTGATGGTCCAATGCATGCCATGTAGTAACTGCCGTTCTACTGCACCTGTCTGCACACCAATGCTGTCATAAGGTCATACTGGAGGTCAGAGACAATGCAGCAACTGCCAACTATGGCAGATTTGGAAGTATATCTCCACAACAACACATTTTGCTTCTGCATTTAATATTTCATGACCTGATGCAATACTTGTAAAAATATCATTTTCTTTAAGCCCGATTATCAGTTTCAAATTTTCAGATGAGGTTTTCATTGTTGTTGTCTGCCATGCTGTGCTTGGTAATTACCAGCCCCTGCCTTCTTCCTTATGGTTTATAGTATAGATTAATGTAGGTTTGATCACCTTTACCCAGAGTATCATTCAGGAATCCAGGCAAGAGAGTAATGATAGCTTTACTATGCCAGACCCTGGGTCGATACATAATTAAATCATATTTTAATGGAATAGACATAAAAGGCAGATAGATGGAAGCAGCAGTCTTAAAATGAGACCTAAGAAAGCAAGGTGGTTTCAGCCTCCTACAGTTTTCAACCAAGAAGACACAGCATTTTAACTATCATCATTCTCATTTTCTACTTTCATTAAAGCCCTCAGATTTTGACCTAGAGTACTAAAATTGCTGTCGGTAAAAATCCAGTTTTCAGAGTTTATTTCTTTTGTGTCCTTGCTCTGACCACAGATTTCAGAGCAGCCCTAGGAAAATGACAACACAGAGTCTCTGGGAAAGCTGGGCCCAGCTTTTCTCACCACTCTCCTCTAACACCATGCCATGTCCTGAGGATTTTAATTCTGGAAACTGCTATGCATATTTAGGAAAACAGATCTCCAGTAAAGGAGAAGAAGGGATGAGGAGCAGAGCAGGGGAGAAAATCTCTTTATTAAAACATATTCCTCACTCTTTGTCTTTAAGTGGTTATAAAAGATGGAATGTGGTTCAGAATTCTTTGTACAGCTTACTTCTATATTCCTGGATTACCACCAACAAAGGCTTTGCTTCAGTATTTCAGGAACAGGAACCTGCACCTTTTATTTCCGTTCCCTCCACAAAAGGAGGCCCTGGCACTAATGGTGAGCATTGTGGTGTTCTCAAGGAAATATCCAAAGCAACCCCACATGCAGGGAGAGCCTGGGGTCCTGACAAACACTGGGTAGGCTTCAGAAGCGGAATCTGAATGCTGGTCCAGTTTAAATGCTCAATGTTAAGGCTTGGTTGATGTTGCTATGACAGAAAATTCAACTGCAGAAAGACTGTTCCCTCCAGCCTGGTTCTCTAACTAAGGATGTCAGGTTGGGGGTTGATGAGCAGCAAGTGGAAGTAATGCTATAGCTCATTAGGCCATTAAGTTCCATTAGTGGGGGCAGTGAACAGGGCAGTCAGAAAAGCAGATTACAACAGACAACAAGGGCAAATCACTGAGGATGGGAGCATATGTCGCCTCCATTCAAGAGTTTAAAGATGTGTGTCTCACATGAGGTATTATCTGAGCTAGGACCACAGGGAGGGAGCTGGCCCAACGGAGGTTGCCCTAGGAGGGGAATTAGATAACAGATGGAATGAGAATCTGAGCTCGCTGAAAGTGCAGCAACACCAGAGGAAACTAAACTATTTACATATGTTAAACGGCTTTAGTTTACACACACATGCATAGCATATTTATCAATTAATATACTAAAGGAATCACAAACCCTGTGCAAATCACCAGTTCCTAAACACAATTTAGGGCTCATCTTTCATGCAGTGTTGGGCTTGCGCTATATTTTAGAAGTGAAGTGATGGCTCCCTGGGAAAGACAGGGAGGGAGGAGGAGAAGAGGATCTAGGCATCACACAGCTGTGACATTTTTTTTAATAGCTAGGAAGTTGTTTGTTCATGTACATTTTGCATGGGGAAACCAGCCTTCTCTGGAGGAAATGCAAATCCTATTTCACAGTTATTTCCATGTGAGGCTGGGGAAAGACCTAAGAGTAATCAGGCCCAACCCCTTCATTGTTCAGATGCACGCATGGCATCTGGTGGAGAGACATGGCCAAAGACACACCTGAACATTGAGGCAGAGCTGGGACTGGAAGGGTACAGGTGATGGTGAGGGTGTGCACTGGGGAAGAGGTGGTGGTGGGTCAGAAAAGGAGAAAGGAATATGTCCATCCAGACATAGTCTCCAAACTTGGATTGTATTATTTTATTTTATACTGGGGATCAAGGTCAGGAGCTCAGGCTTGTGGGCAAGTGCTCTATTGCTTGAGCTATAGCCCTGACCCAAACCTGGAATTTTAAGGCAAAATGTTGGTATGTGAGTTGTTAGTTTTCTCTGGTGTCTTTGAACATAATCCTTTGTTGTTGTTGTTAGGTCCAGGTGGATCCCACTGATAGCAACCCTCATAGGCTTTTCAACAGCTGATTGTTTTGGGATTGTTTCAAGAGTAGACTGCAGTGCAGTCAAATCAGATCCGACTCATGGTAACTCTATGCACAACAGAATGAAACACTCCCTAACACTGTGCCATCCCCAGCGCTATATCATTGCTTTTCTGCTATTCACAGGGTTTTCAATGGCTGATTGTTTGGGGGATTTTCTTGGGAGTGGGCTGCCAGTTGCTTCACCAAGTTTTGTGGTACTGGGGATTGAACCCAGGGCCTCAGAAAGTGCAGAGAAGCAGTCCACCAACTGAGCTAAATCCTAGCTTCTAGAGAAAGCTTTAGGAAGGCAGAACCTAAGAAGCTTGCAATCATTTCCTATTATTGTTGTGCCACAGGTTGCTTAGCTTAAAACAAATTTATCTGTAGTTCTGCAGGTCTGAGGTCTCTCTGAGATAAATGAAGGTGTCAGGGTGAATTTATTCCCTGGTCTTTTCCACCTTCTGGAAGCTACCTGCATTCCTTGGCTGGAAGCCCCTTCTTCCCTCCTAAAGTCTGCAGCATGACATCTTCCTACCTAACTCTGACACTCCCATCTCCCTCGTCTAAGGACCCTTACATTGAGCCCACCTGGACAATCAAAAATAATGACTGCTTCTCAAAGGCTTTAACCTTAATCATATCTGTGAAGCCCCTCTACCCTGGAAGGTTCCTCAGAGTAAGATGTGGGCATCTTTGGGGGCATCTTTTTCTGCTTATCAACATGCTTTTCCCACCTTGAGACTCGCTACAGCTGTCTCCTTACCCACTGTGTCTCCCAGACCCTGCACCACTTGGTCACAGTGTCTGTTCCTTTTTGGATTATCATTGGGGTTTCAGCTTCTGGAGCCCCCACCCCAATTTCCACTGCAATGCTCCATATCTGCATATGATCTTATGGAGTCCTGGGAAGTGGTTCTGGTTTAACTTTGAGATTCTAACCAAGGATGTCAGGAGGGTGGCTATGCAGGTTCTCAGTCACAGCCAGGATGGAGGCAGCCTCCTTGTGGGCTGCTGCCTTCTTCTGGCATTTTCATTAGGCCATAACTAAGTGAAGTTGAAAGGATGATACATATTAAATATCTTAATAGGACAGGTTATTTCTCCTTCCAGCATGGACAATGAAAGCCATGGCACAAATAAAAATAATTACAGTATGTGGTTCCCATTTACAATGTGCAATCAAACCCATGAACCAATCACTTTCCTTTTATTGAATTAAGGAGCACTTTCCACTGTGCTCCATTGACAGCATTCAAAGCTATTGTTATCTTATCAATGGCATCTTTAATTAAAGACTCCTCCGGACCACTCTAATCACAGCCCATTGTCAGCTCACCTGGGCTTCAAATGCACTTTGATTAAAATGCTGGGCATTTTTACATAGGCATGTTTGGGGACTGAGGGGGTGGGAGGCAGAAGTGACAGCAAAGAGCATGGTTTAGGGAAATTCTTCTTCCAAAAAGCAGGTTTTACAATCTCAATGTAAGAATTATCTTTTTTCTCTCCCCCTTCTTTGTCGATTTATCCCTTCCTCTTACTTTTCAGGGGTTGTTGTTGTTGTTAGGTGCCATCAAGTTGGTGTCCTACTCATAGTGACCCTACATAGAACAGGTGAAACAGTATTGTTAGTGCTTCTCTGCTATTCATAGGGTTTTCAATGGGTGATGGTTTTCCAGGAGTGGGTTGTGGGGTCCTGTTCCAAGCCTATAGCACCTGTTGTTCCTAGGTGGTCTTCCATCCAAGTATTAACCAGGCCCTACCCTGGTAGCTTCCAAGACCTGAGGGATCGGATGTCATAGTAGTACAGCTGCAGGCTTTCAGGGGTAGTGACATTATATTCTAACCTAAATGACTTGGTGGAAAAATCTTCATGTTTTCACTGGGGAAAAGAACATAATCACCCACTAAAGAGCATTAACCCTTTTAGACCATTAAGATACCATTTGATAAACTGCCTCCATTTATTACACTGCATGTCACCAGTTGCCTGAAAGAATTAATGTCCCTCTCCAAACAGTACCAATTTAGTCAAAAATAGTCCTTTCCTTTTTCTCTTTGATATGTTACTTATGAAGCACCCTTCCTCAAGAGCTCCCTAGGCCAGCTGTAGAGTTAATTAATGCCACATCTCTTGGAAGGGGTCAGTATTTGCCATCAATTTCTAAAACTACAATAAAAATTCTAAAATTCCATAATCAAGTGGGATTTACACCACAGGTGCAAGGCTGGTTCAACATACGGAAATCAATTAATATAATCCAGCATATCAAGAAACTGGCAAACAAAAACCATATGATTATGTCAATTGATGCTGAAAAGGCCTTTGATAAAGTGCAACACCTTTTCATGATAAAAACACTGGAGAAGATAGGTACAACAGGCAAATACCTTAATTTCATAAAAGCCATTTATGACAAACCTACAGCCAACATTATATTAAATGGAGAAAAACTGAAACCATTTCTTCTTAGATCTGGAAAAAGACAAGGATGTCCTCTTTCTCCTATTCTATTTAACACAGTAATTGAAGTCCTGGCCAAGGCAATCAGACAAGAGAAAGAAATCAAAGGGATACAGATTGGCAAGGAAGAGGTCAAATTATCCTTATTTGCAGATGATATGATCTTATAACGGAAAGACCCCAAAACCTCAACCAGAAAACTTCTGGATCTAATTAACTCCTTCAGCAAAGTTGCAGGCTACAAAATTAACACACAAAATCAATGGCTTTTCTTTACACCAATTCCAAACAGGAAGAGAAGGAAATTTCAGGAAAACTACCATTCATGATAGCCCACCAGAAAATTAAATACCTTGGAATCAATCTAACCAAAGACCCTTCAGATCTCTACAAGGAAAATTTCAAAACATTAAAGAAAGAAATAGCAGAGGACACTGAAAAACGGAAAGACCTCCCCTGCTCCTGGATAGGGAGAATTAATATAGTAAAAATGGCTATCCTACCAAAAGCAATCTATAGATTTAATGCAATACCCATTAAAATTCCACTGACTGACTTTACAAAAATAGAAAAAATGATCCAAAAATTCATATGGAACCACAAAAGACCACGTATAGCCAAAACACTTTTACGCTGCAAATCTAAT
>VMDO01017576.1:0-44511 GCA_007922755.1 Pedetes capensis
TAATTTTGTAGCCTGCAACTTTGCTGAAGGAGTTAATTAGATCCAGAAGTTTTCTGGTTGAGGTTTTGGGGTCTTTCAGGTACAAGATCATATCATCTGCAAATAAGGATAATTTGACCTCTTCCTTGCCAATCTGTATCCCTTTGATTTCTTTCTCTTGTCTGATTGCCCTGGCCAGGACTTCAATTACTATGTTAAACAGAATAGGAGAGAGAGGACATCCTTGTCTTGTTCCAGATCTAAGAGGAAATGGTTTCAGTTTTTCTCCACTTAATGTAATGTTGGCTGTAGGTTTGTCATAAATCGCTTTTATGAAATTAAGGTATTTGCCTGTTATACCTATCTTCTCCTCCACTGCATTATTATACAGAATGAGGCCTGTGCCAGATGTGACACCCTGATGTTGAACTTCCCTATTCCAGAGCCATGAGCTAAGTAAGCTTCTTTTCTTTATAAATTATCCAGTCTTGACCTGGACATGGTGGCACATGCCTATAATCCCAGCACTCAAGAGGCTGAAGCAAGAGAATCATGACTTCAAGCCCTGCCTGGGCTACATAGTCAGAACCTGTCTTTAAAAATCAAAAAATAAAATAAATACCAAGTAGGTGGTATTCTTTTACAGCAATAGATAGGGCATCTGGAATGTTAAAATTAATTTGCTTAATATGTGCAAAACTGGCTTTTTCCATAGACAAGATAGGGAATGAAAATCAATTGCACTGTCAAAGGACAAAACTCATTTGCATGTCCATGAATCAGATTCATTTGCATTGATGTCAATTATCTCCAATTTCCAGATTTGTAAAATAGCTGAAAGGCAATTGTAGGCAAAGAATAACCTGAAGGATGCATTAGACAAGTGACCCAATAATCTCTTTTGCCATTTCAAAACCATTCACAGTATTTACAACCACTTCAAACAGGTATTCCATATTTGCCCATTCTAAAAAGACTATCATGGTTCTTCATTTCCTTCCTTTATGACACTAATTACTCTCTGTATATTTTCTGTTTATTTATTGCCAGTTGATCTATGGCTGCCTGCACACCCAAATGCAAGCTGCAAGAGGGGAGAGATTTTTGTCTGTCATGTTTTTTGTGATATCATAACCACCCGTTACCATGCCTGATTCTCAACTCTCCATAAATTCATATAGAGACCATGCTAACATCTAATTGATCACATTTAACACTGAACTTAATTCACATATAAATTATCAATTTATTGCCTCTCAGCTCCAAATTCACATTTCCTTGCCTCCTCTGTGTTAACAGAACTAAACTCCGTAAGGAATTCTCTTTTGCCTCTGGCATGCCATTAAGCATTGTCAGTAGAGGGTGTTGGAAGGAAACTGGACAGAAGGCGCTTTTCTTCTTCATTCCAGTGTATTTTTTTTTCCCCTTTTGTCTAACTTGGGGAAGAGACATACAGTGAACTCACTTCTGTCAAGTTTCAGTGGCATTTGTGCTGGTGATTTCCCAGTGAATCTTGTAGAAATCCAGAAAGTGGTTACCCAGCCTCAGCCTATAGGCATTCTGGGAAGATGTTTCCTGTGGCCACTCTGAGCCGTGGTTTTCTTCCCATCAGCCTCTGCCTGGTAACTGGAGACCAGCTGTGATCCAGGGTAATCCAGCCACTTCCTCATCATCCCGAGCCTACAGCCCTGCCTTCTCCAGGGAGGTTTGAATCCTGCCCTTTGGGAATATTCCTAGCATTCTCCCCTCCAAGTTTGTCCTTCCTTAGGCACTCTCCCTCAGCCGTGGGGTATTCTTTATAGTCCCATTTACCTCTTCTGGTTAATCACCTATTATAAATGATAATCCCTTTTATTAAATAGTCCCTGTTTGACTTACTGTTTTCTGTCTCCTGATTGAGCACTGATGCAACCCATAACTGACCCAGTCTACAAAAATGTACTTGTGAATGTTTTTTTTGTTTGTTACTATCCTTTTTTTTTTTTTTGACTGAGTATATTTAGCAAGTGTAAATAGTTACTAATGTGGCAATATAATATTGTGAAAGAGTAGGATTTCTCCCCACAGATCTTTTTTGTCCTTGACCATCTCCATGCAGGTCATTGGATGTGAATCTTGTTACCTCAGAGCAGCAGGACTAGAGGACAAAGGTAGTCTGGCAGTTTTGTGCTAAATTCAACAGCCTTGATCCAATGTAAATCAGGGAAGACTTGCTGCTTCTCACCTCTCCCTTCGCTGTATAAACATTCTCCAAACTGGGCTGGGAAAATCAGAATCTATCTAAAGCAAGAAGATAGTATCTTACCTACCTTTATATCTAGAATCGGTTCCAGATACCTGGATAACCTTGGTATGATCTGAGGGTAAAAGAGACTTGTGCCAACTTCCCATCTGAAAGCTGGAGGCTGAGATTCATGGAAGTCCTTCCATTTTGCCCTTTTTGTGGCCCAGCACAAAATCCTGTATGGGATGCTCTTGGATACAGAGGTCCCAGGAAGCCCCACCAGTTCCCTTCCTGGCTAAAAGAACAGCTGAACTTTTCTAGGTGTCCTCTCTTCCTTAGAGGGCTTTGGAAGTTAGCTGAAAGAGAAAGACAGATAACCACCAAGTCATGGCAAGGGGATAGCAGGATACACAATGTCATAAGAGATTGTGACCAGCTGCCACATGGGGACAGGGCCATTCCAACAGTTACCAGCCAGGAGAGATTATAACATGTGAGGACCAGATGGGGTCATACATAAAGCAGGTGATGGTATAGATGGCCTTCCTCAAGATGTGATGTCCCTTCAGCATCTGGGAACTTAGATGCTACCCTGAAGAGAAGCAGACAGAGGGAAGATGTTTTCCAAATTGATTATGTTTAAACTCAAAATTACAAAAAAATCTTGAAACGCTGAGAATACCTAAGAGTTGGCCAGTTTTCAACCAGTGAGAAGCCTGAGACTTTAAGACAGACACTAAGTTTAGCTATAGAAAAGTAACAACAACTACTATTGGACTTTGATTTGTGGATTGAAAAACAGTACATGCTCCAAATTTCAGCTAAGTATTATGGAAATTCAAAGACCTCATACAAACTATCAGGCTCTGAGAGCTGGCCCGCCTGCTCCCCTCTCACCTCCCCACCCATCCATCATCCATATGGCTTCAACTCTTCCCACGATGTCCTTCCTCATGCCTTGGCACTCCTCAAGCAGGTCAGGAACGCTCCCACTTCAAGCACTTGGCACTCACTCTTTCCTCCACCTGGAATGTTCTTTTCTAAGGTGTTCTCATGGCACACACCCCTGCCCCCCACATTATCTTCAGGTGTCTGCCCAATGTCACCCCCTTAGGAAGGCCTTCTCTGCCCATCGTATCTACTGTCCTCATCATTCTCTAATGCCTTTATCTAGCACTTGTCAGCACCTAACATGATAATACATAATTATTGTTGTTAGGTGCTGTAGAGTTGGTACAACTCATAGTGACCCTCATAGGGTTCTCAATGGGTGATTGTTTTGGGATTGCTTTGTGAGTGGATTGCCATATCCTTCTCCCATTTTTGCAGTGCTGAGGATCAAACCTAGGGCCTCAGAGAGTGCAGAGCAGCACACCAACTAAGCTAAATCCCAGCCCTAATACATAATTATATATTATGTGTGTCTCTCCCACCAGGATAAGGCACATAATATGTATTAAATGAATGAATGGCTAATTTAAAAGTAATATTAATTTCCAAGATAATATTAATAATATCTGAGATCAATGGAATCCTTAAATATGCCCCAGAAACAGAACTATATTATAAACATTTTGCTATGTACCTTACATGTTCTTTTATTTAATTTTCACAACATTTATATGAGTTACACATTACTATTTCCATTTTATAGGTGAGAAGACTAAGGCCTAGAGTACTTAAGTTCTCATAACCTGCCCATGAAAGTGGAAGAGGTGGGAAAGAAAGTCAAGGTCTTCCAACTCTACTCCATTGCCTCTGCTGCGTGGATATATAGGGGCTGTTATAGAGGTTGTAAAGCAAGGACTGTCAGAGCATGGGACAAGACAGAGAAATTCTGGTTAAGACAAACCTGGGAAGGCTTTTTGTGGAGAGCTGCATTTACACTGGAAAAATTAAATTTTTAATAAAGGAACAAAGGAAATTCTATAGAAATAGATGTGCAACATATGGCAGTGTAGTTATTTAAAATGTTCATGTAGGGAAGTTTTATATATATTTATATAAGAAAAAAGTGGTGGTTGTTGTCATTAGGTGCTATCAAGTCAGATCTGATTTGTAGCAACACTATGTATAACAGAATGAAACACTCCCCAACACTGTGTCATGCATACCATGTTTTTATACATTTAATCCCATTGTTGCAGGCACCATGTCAGTCCATCTAGTTGAGGGTCTTCTTTTTTGTTGACTTGTCACTCTCCCAAACATGATGTCCTTCTCCAGGAATTAGTCCTTCCTGACAACATGTCTGAAATACGTAAGATGCAGCCCAGTCATCCTTGCTCCTAAGAAGCACTCTGTTTGCACTTCTAGGACATATCTATTGGATCTTTTGGCAGCAGCTGTCAAGAAATCAAAAGACACATTGAATTGGGAAAAGCTGTTGCAAAAGACCTCTTGACAGTGTTGAAAAGTAAAGATATCACATTGAAGACAAAGGTGCGCCTGACTCATGCCATGGTATTTTCAGTTGTATCATATGCTTGTGAAAACTGGACAGTGAGTAAGGGAGACAGAAAAAGAATTGATACTTTAAATTATGGTGCTAGAGACAAATATTGAATATACCATGGACTACCAAAGAAGAAAGTTACCAAGTATAGATTGAAGACATAGTAAACAGTGATGGAAAGCTGGAGGGTTAGCTGAGTTTTTGTTAGAACTGAAAATTTAATATATCTTATTAGTAGGGAGGCAGGAAGTAATGGAAGAACCAGACAGATGGCACTACACTGTGTTGCATATTACTTTGCGCTAAGTGCTTCCTGAAATGCTTGCCTCCATGGCACTTGAATATTTGCTGAGGAATAAACCAGCTACTCTTAGTATTATTATACTGAGATGGTAGCACTCAGAGAGGAGTCAGGGTAGAGAAGTGGATTTAGGAGTTGCTTCATAACGTAACCAAAGCCACAAAAGGATTGGTAGGGACTCTTTAAAGAACACACACATAAATGACAAATATTATGAGCTCAAGGTAAAAGGAGAAACAACCCTCTCTCTTCCAAGCTAGACTATTGTTGTTTTTGAGACAGAGTCTCACTATGTAGCACAGGCTGGCCTGGAACTCACAATCCTTCTGCTTCTGCCTCCTGAGTGCAGAGATTACTGGTGTAGGTCATCATGCCCAAGCAGATTTTTAGGTAAGAATAACTAGTAGACAAAAGAGAGTGGCAACTGAGAGAAGGCAAGGCACATATATAGGCTGACTGTGAGAACAGACACTACACAACCTGCCACTCCCCTGGCTCATAACCTCTCAGAATTCTGAAGAACCAGAAAGTCCTCTGGTGCTTATAATGCTACCTGGAGTGAAAGAAGTATAAGAAATCTTGCAAAAACTCGTACATGTATTCAGAAATCCTCCATTCTGCAAAGATGTGCAATTAAAACAATAAAACTTATAAAAGCATACAGTTGAAACCAGCCACTTAAAATGCATGCAATTTAATAACCACAACACTAACAAAAATAATCCTAATAAAATAACAATACTTTTAAAAAGTTTAAATCCCATAGCTTTTGGTCACTGTGAAGGAAATATCAAAATACAACAACTTAAGAGAGGAAAAATTTATTTTGGCTTATGATTTCAGAGGGTTCAGTCCATCATGGTGGGGAAAGCATGGCATAGCAACTCAGTTCACATCCTGGTGGGCCAGGAAGCAGAGGGTGTGACAGGATGGGGCCAGGGATAATATACTCCCCCCAATGATCCCCTGCAATGACCTACTTCCTCCAGCTAGTCCTTGTATCCTAAAACTTCCACAACCTTCCCAAATAATATCACCACATGGAAACCAAGTGTTCAATACCTAAACTTTTTTGGGAGGGACTCTTCATATCCAAACTGTAACACCAAATAAGAAATTAAACATAAATCTTTAACAAACCCAAACTAGCTTATTGTAAAGGGTATAAGAACAAGTTAACTCTATTGATAAATGGAGACAAAAATTCAGTAAAGAAAAGTCAGGTAGAACTTCACCTCTAAGACAGAAGACTTTGGCTAAGTCAAGACAAGAGGAAACTGTGGATGAATCATGGGTATTCTACCCACTACTGTAACCTTTCCTGGCTTGTGCTGTATTCACCTGTGTGCATCTACTTTGCCATTCATTGTTACTTAGTGAAATGAAGTAGAACCAACATCGTGGAAAAAAGCATTAACATATTGGGTAAAATATGTATGAGTCATGACAGCTCTTGCCTTTCACCAACATCATTCCTGTATTAACCAATCTTCTATAAGCTAATTTGCATACCAGAAATGCCTAACATAGTGGAAGATACTCCTTAAGTCATTTTCCTTCCCAACACTGAAGGGGATCCTGACCTACTGAACATATAAATCCAATACCCATAAATCTACCCACCACCTGCCACCCACCCTCCATACACTCATTTCCTACATTCATTTTTTCACCTTAATTCCACTTCAAGAAGCTCCTTATCACTCATATTTAGCTATTCTGAATCTCAGTCTGCAAAGCCAGATGTAGAGGAAAAATATTTTCTACACATCAACTCAATTTCTTATGTCGTACTTCTGTCAAGTTGGCAAGACATTCGCCTCAGTCATTCTTGGATCTTCGCTTTCCCTGGGAGTCATATCAAGATGATCTGGCATCTTGCAGTGCCTACATTTTGGGGGCCCTTTGTAGGAACCTACTGGCCTCTGCAGAGATGTTCATTATTTCTTCTACATGGTTCTTTCAGGTCTAGGTACTATCAGTTTTATGTGCTATACAATACACAATGATAATTCGTTTTGATTTGTTTTACTTTTGTTTCTCAGATTTCCCTCAATCTTGGCCATGTCACCACCTCCCAAGGCCACTACTACACCTCTCTAGGGACTTGCTATCTCCTTGGGGTACTGAGACTAGGAAGTATGTGGGACCCTACTCTTCCTCCATTGCTGTTGACAGTTCTCAATCTCTGGTAATCCAAACTCCCACTTTTTGCTTCTCTGAGATACTTTACTTCTGTTTTAACATGCTAATCTCCTTCCCAATAGTTAAGTATCTTTTGATTATAAGCTACAGAAATAGGGCTCAGAATGACTAAAAAGAAAATATATTTTCTCAAATGACTGAAAAATCTAGACGCGAGGCTTCTTTTAGGCTGGAATTGATTTGGCCAATCAAAAAATTTTATTGCAGTCTACCTATATTCCAGGCCACATTCTTGCCACTGGGGATACTGTGGTGAGCAAGACGAACCTCTGGAGCCCAGTCAAGCTACCACATGATAGAGACAAGCTGTCCCTCCAAACACCTGCCCAAGTCACACATTTGTGAGCAAATTAGTGATTGTTGCTGTTTTAATCAATTTTGTAGTGGTTTGTTGCATAGCAGTGGTGATAGGAACACCAACTGAGAGCCTAAAAAATTTTAATATTGGGGTGGGTGTGGTGGTACATGCCTGTAACCCAAGCAACTTGGGAGGCAGAGGAAGGAGGATTGCAAGTTCAAGACCAGAGGCAGTCTGCATAACTTAGCAAGACCCTGTCTCAAAAAAGTAAAAACAAATGGGCTGGGGGTGCAACTCAGTGGTCCAGCACTTGCAAAGCATGCAAGCATGAGGCCCTGGATTCAATTCCCAGTACCACAAAAAAATTAATATTTATTGATAAATGTAAGATTAATGTTAATGAAACACTTTTTTAAAATCAAGCATAAGAACAAGTACACATCTTGAAATTAAACAAGATGATTTCTTCTAGTTGCCTTCTAGTTCCAGATCTAGGGATGGTAGCCCTAGCTGCTGCTAGTGATCTCTGGTTTTTCTCATTACAGTTAGACTGCTGAGCTCTTCCAAAACCAGTTGTCTTTGATATTTTTCCTTTGTTTGAAAGACTTAAAGAGGTTCCTATTGACTAACTTGTCCCAAATCAATGGCTAACATTTATTGTATATTCTCAGAGTAATTCTGTTGTGAAACTACTATTATCAAATACATTTATTCAGATAAGGGAACTAAAACACAGAGAGATTAAGCCACCTAACATTCCACACACATAGTACTATTAATGTCTACAAGCAATGATATACCACCAGATTTTTTTTTTAAGTTGAGGAAACATGGACTCACTGTTAGGGGACTGTTATGGTTTGAATATAAAATGAGCCCCAATAGACTCATGTTTGAACATGTGGTGGAGCTGTTTTGGGAGGCTGAAGAACTTTGGGAGGTAGAATGTCACTGGCAGAGGTAGGTCACTGGGATTGGACCATTGAAGACGATACCAGGTACCCTAATTCTGGCCAACCACTCTGCTTCCTGATCTGTGATGATGTGAAGAGCCTCCATCACAGGTTCCTGCCACCATGGACTGAGCTCCTTGTCCATTCCTTCCTTGCCAGTGAGAATTGGCACCCTTTGAAATTGTGAGCCAGGGCTGGGGATGTAGCTCAGTGGTAGAGTACTTGCCTAGTATGTTCAATCCCAAGTACCACCACCAAAAAGAAGAAAGAAAAGAAAAGAAACAAAATTGTAAGCCAGCTAAATCTTTCCTTCTTTAAGCTGTCTCTGTCACGTATTTTTGTCACAGTGATGCAAAAGTAACCAATACAGGAACCATGGCCAAAGAGACCTTCTGGATTATTGGATCTGGTGCTGGTTACTTGGGAGTGTTCACTTTATCAATGTTCACTGGGCTCTACACTAAGGATGTGGGCACTTTTCTACGCGTTAGTTTTGGAGCTCAGAAAATGATCCCGCAAAGTACAGTGCTTTGACATGCTGAGCACTTTGGATGAAAGAAGTTGGAAGGCTTTAGATGCTGCCTTTGAACCAAGATCCCTATGACCTTCCCTTGTTCCAACCTTCCCATTCAAGCACAGGGAGAGGCTTTTCTCTGAAGTTCTCTTCTCCACCTAAAGACTGGGTCTACCAAAAAGCAACACAATCACATTCAATCCCCTCCTTGAAATTTTATTAACCAGAGAAGATTAAACTCATATCACAGGAAGTAAGACTGAAGGAATGTCACCATACTTTGACAGACTTTGCCACAAGCTCTTGTAAGTTTCCAAAGAGTCTACAAACTATTATCTGTACTTTGGGCTTATTCACACCCCTTAAAAATCATATACCACCTCTCTAAAATTATCTACAGCTCCCTCTGCTTCCCTCTCCTTATGAAGAGGATATTTAAGCTTCAACCATGTGGCCCTTTTTTTGAGTTTCACATTTTGTGTGGTTTCTGCGCACATGTGTATGTTAATACATTTCTGTGCCTTTTCTCCTATTAATCTTATTGTCAGTTTTCTTCTAGGTCTGACCCTTGAGACGGAACCTTCCTCATTACCACATCAAACAGAATGTAGTCTTACATGGTTCTTGGGGTACTATTCCTTCCTCAAAGAAAACATACCATCAACAAGACTTCAAGGTTGTACAGATGAGAGACAATGACAAAAAATTGCAAATATACTCCATTTAATCAAGCAGTATAAGGATTGGTTGGATCCAGCCAAAGTGGTGAAGCAACATGAGGGATGGAGTTGGGTTCCTAACTCAAATAGGAATAATGCACTAGGTAATAGTGTAACTTAAACCTAGGAGACAGGTTCACAAAACTAATCATTGCCATTGGAAAAATGTATAGTTGAAGTCCCCAATTGAAGTAAATGACTAAATTTCTTGTCACCTCATATAAGACTTTTGTTTTTGAAATTTTCAGAAGTATTAATTTTACCCCTCATTAAGCCTATTTTCCTCAAACATTAACTCTCAAGATACATTGTTTTGTTAGCTGCTGACTAGTCAGATCTGACTCATGGTGACCCTATGTATAACAGAGCAAAACACTTCCTGACATTGTGCCATATGCATGATCTTTTTTATGTTTGAGCCCATTATTGCAGCCACTATGTTTCTTCCCATTTTAAGTCAAATTACATCAGCAAATGAAGGTCCCAGGGGCTTTACTCCATTCTCATCATTAAGGTAGATGCTACTTTGAGATGGCAACCCTTCAGTCATTTCTTGAATGCACTCTCATTTTCTGGAACTATATTACACAATACTTCTCTGCTATTTATACAGTTTTCAATGGCTAATTGTTTTGGGAGTGGGCTGCCAGGTGTTTCTCCGTAGTCTGTCTTAGTCTGGAAGCTCAGCTGAAACCTGTCCACCGTGGTGGCCCTGCTGGTTATCTGACATACCGGTGGCATAGCTTTCAGCATCACAGCAGCACACAATCTCCCACAGCACGAAAAGCTGACAGACACATGAGGGTTCTAGATATATTATTCCTCAATTTTAAAGATTAGAGTTCCAATTTAAATTTAGTTCTACACTGTAGTTTTTGTGGAATGATTATATGCCAGGCATGTAGGGATTGGGAATCTAACAGTTAACACAAATATAGCCCTTTCCTGGTGCAGCCCAGTGGGGGAAAAGGCACTGAAAAGGTACTAGAACCTGGATGTGGGTCCTACCTAGGAGGATGGTCATACAATATGGGGGCTTATAAAAGGAAGGAGCAAACCCAACCAGAAGTGGGATTGAAACTGAGACCTGAATATTAAAAGTGGAGTGTGGAGAGGAGATAGGCAAGAGAAACAAGCTAAAAGTTGTGTGTGGCGAGAAAGGAGAAGGGAAAAGACCACCAGGGAGCAGAAAGCAGAACAGGGGATGGTAGAAAACAAGGCTGGAAGTATTACAGTCAGAGAGAAAGACAGCAAAGGCCACATTTCAGCAAGAAATTTTCTGATAGAAAAATGTTATTAAGTGGTTACCAATGGTTCTCAGGCCTATCTGCAAAAGAATACTAAGAAACAAGATTTATACCCAGGGATTCCCCTTAGGTTATTAGGGTATGAGAAATACAGAGTACCTCTTTCCATGTAGCAGTGAGGTGAGACCTTACCCAAATCTCTTACCATCATCACCACCATGAGGTGGGGCACAGGTTATAACAACAGAGGATAGTGTTTGAAAGGAAGAAGGTAGGGAGCGATGGAGCAGAGGCTCCATGCTTAGGCCGTGGTTACTATTATGTCTTACCTCTTAAGCATGAACTTCTTAGTGTCTGACCAATTCCCTTCCTCTCACACTTCATACAGGTGGCCCTCTTTTCCTTCCCCATTCCCATATCAAATAGAAGTAGTCTCACACACTTCCTGGGCTGCCATTCCTTCCTTGAAAAAACATGTGCCATCAGGAGACTTCAAACTTCTACAGATAGCAAAGACAAAAATTGAAAATATGCTCCATTTAATCAGGCAGTATAAGGATTAGTTGAATCCAAGCAAAGTGGTGAAGCAACATGGGGCGAGGAGTTGGGTTTCTAACCAAATAGGAGCAATGAATTAGGTAATGGCGTAACTTAAACCCAGGAGGTGGGTTTTCAAAACCAATTGTTGCCATTGGAAAGATTTATACTTGAAGTCCTTGAATGAAGTAAATGACTAGTTTTCTCAAAGGTTGAATGTATCTACTTTTAGTGCTGGAAAAACTACCCTGCAATTCACATCCTGCCTTGGGCCAAAAATCTCTGGCAAGAAGTAAATGGCAACTTACTTGGGATGGGAGCGGCAACTTATTTTGAGATGATACAAGTAGCTTTTTACTATTAGTGTACACATGTTTTTTTAGCTTTGGAAAGACTTAGAATTAAACATAGAAAGATCAGGAGACCAAATACATAGTATTAATACTTTTGTATTTAAACGTAGAGATGATCTGTATATATTTCACATTTACAATATTTATAATGTTTAAAATAATTGGGTATATGGGAATATCTGAGAGATTAACCTTATTTCAACTTGAAATGTGTAGTGAAGAAATAGGTAGTATAGTTAAGTTTAGATTTGCAGTCTATCACTGGAAGGTGTAGGATTTTATGGTTTCCAACAATAGAGTGTTGGAATGTTTAAGAGATTCATTACATTTATAAATTTAATTTAATCTGTAAGTACTTGGGAATGTTTCACTCATCAGGGTAGGTGATTAATGTGCTTAAAAGAAGAAAATTGAAAATATTACATTTATGAATGTAATTTAAAGTGTTATAAGGGAAATTTAATTAAACTTAGGTTGTAAATAGAACCAGTCAAAGGGAGTTTAGTTTGTTCAACTTGAGAAGATTAACCAAAGTCGCCGTTTAAAAATGTGCTAGACTTATCAATAGAATAATAAGATTTGTATGTGGAACTTAAAAGGCTTAAGAGAAACTAGGCTTTAAATTTTTTACAATTTTAATACATTGAATATATGTTTTAAAATAATCTTTTCTACAGACATCATCAGGGCTGGGATTTAGCTCAGTTGGTAGAGTGCCACTCTGCAGTCTCTGAGGTCCTGAGTTCGATTCCCAGCACCGCAAAAATGGGAGAAGTACGGGGCAATCCACTCCCGAGGCAATCCACTCCTGAGGCAATCTTGAAATAATCAGCCATTGAAAACCCTACGAGGGTCACTATGAGTCTGACGGTACTTAACAACAGCAGCATAGATATCATCAACCTTCCATTTCCCCTCCGTGAACAAGCTAAAGAAAGAACAGTCTTTTAATTGTTTTCTCTCTAAGTGCTTTTACTATTAGCAAGATTGGCAAAAAAGGGGAAATGTCACTGGCTGCAATGAAATTCAAGAGTGTAACAGAAGAAAACTGGGAGAGGGGAGGAGAAAGGAGAGTGCCTGAGATCAAGAAGGCAATTTAGCAGGATCAGCTTTCCCTAAGGGCTTTTTATATATAAAGAACACACATTTGTTATACCTTTCTATGCTAACGCTTTCTATGCTCCCTTAAATAATGTGTAAAATTTTGTCTTATAATTTTCAGTTTCAAATATAATTTATTTCAGCACAACATGAGCTAAATAGGCTTGGGGAGCTAGCTTGGAAGCTAACCAAGACAAAATGGTGTAGATTAGAATAAAATTTCACAGCATTTGAGAATTTTCAAAACACAAAATATTGATGGGTTTGAAGTCAAATACTGACTTTCATAAATGGAAGAAAAATGCAAGAACATCCTGGGACAGTATTGTGAATTAGCTACAAATGACTTTTTTGGAAAGAAAATGATCTGTATTTTTGTCTATAGTTCACTTTAGAGGATATGATTGTTGGATAAATGGCTGCCAGAGGGTCACAGGTAAAAAGCTTGGTCACAAGCCTGTGGCACTATCAACGGGTGGTGGAACCCTTAAGAGGTGAGGCCTAGTAGGAAGAAGTGAGGCCGCTGGACCATACCATTGAAGAAGATATTGAAACTCTCCCCCTTCCCCTCTTTCTTTGCTTCCTGGCCACCCTGAGGTGATCATGCCTCCTTTGTCACACATTCCTGCTCCCACTGTGACATGCTCCCTTGCCAGAGGCCCTAAGCAACAGAGCCAGCAGCCATGGACTGAAACCATGAACCAAAATGAGTCTTTTTCCTCATTAAGTGGATTATCTTGGGTATTAGGTTACAGTCATGCAAGGCTGACTAATACAACAGTGAAGGTATGCTTATGTTCCTCATTTCATGGCAGCTTTGAGAACTATAATTTTAAAAGCTATTAATGAGTGTGATCAGATGATATTATAAAATATTAACTAAAGTATTTTAAACCACCCTCTCCAAAAAATCCTTTGAATTCTTTTACATTTATCATGGGGTTTATCTCCTCAGACTGGACAATTTCAGTTGCCCCCAAAGAAAATAGGCACATGAGGACCCATGGAGCACAGGCTCCAAAACTCTTGTTTTTAAGTTAACACAAAGCAAACACACACACACACACACACACACACACACACACACAAACCATGGTGGAGCATGAGTAAGGCACACCTTTGTCTTCAATGTGACATTGTTAATTTTCAAAACTTTAAAGAGGTCTTTTGCAACAGCTTCTCCCAGTGCAATGCATCTTTTGATTTCTTGATTGTTGCTTCCATGGGTATTTATGCACCCACCACTAAGGCCACAAGAGAAAAAAGGAAGATTTCTACCAGTTCCTATGGTCTGAAATTGAACATGCAATCAGGATGCACTGATAATTACGGGTGATTGGAATGCAAAAGTTGGAAACAAACAGGAAGGCTCAGTGGTTCCAAATTATGGCCTTTGTGACAGGAACTATGCTGGAGATCACATGATAGAATTTTGCTAGACCAAGACTTTCATCGCAATACTTTTTTCACTAACATGAATGGCAACTATGCACATGGAGTTCACCTTATGGGCATAGAGGAACAAAGTTGGTCATATTTCTAGGAAGAGACACTCAGTATCAGAAGTCAGAACAAGATCAGGTGCTGATTGTGGATCAGACCATCAACTGTTCATATGCAAGTGTACAAGACCAAACAAGTGTACAAGACCAAGATGTGACCTTGAGTATATCCCAACTGATCTCAGAGACCATCTCAAGAACAGATTTGATGTGTTAGATGCTAATGATCAAAGACCAAAAGAGTTGTGGCATGACATTAAAGACATCATTTAAGAGGAAAGCAAAAGGTATTAAAGAAGGAAAAAAGGTATTAAAAATAGGTATTAAAAGGTATTAAAAAGGTATTTTAAAAGGTATTAAAAATAGGAAAAGGAATAAAAGGCCAAATTACCTGTTAAAAGAGACTCAGAAACTTGCCCTTGAACATCAAGCAGTTAAAGTACAAGGAAGACATGACAAAGTTAAAGAACTAAACAGATTTCAAAGGGCAGCTCGAGAAGACAAAATCAAATATTATAATAATATATGCAAAGAAGTAGAGATAGAAAACAAAAAGGGAAGAACATGCTCTGTTTTTCTCAAGGCTAAGGAATTGAAGAAAAAAACTCAAGCCTCAAGTGGCAATAGTGCAGGATTCTACAGGGAAAATACCAAATAATGCAGGAAACATCAAAAGAAGATAGAAGGAATACTGTCATTATACCAAAGGGAATTGATAGGTGATCAGCCATTTCAAGAGATTGCATATGATCAGGAACCAATGATACTGAAGAAAGAAGTAGAAGCTGCCTTGAAGGAATTGGCAAAACACAAGACTCCAGGAACTGATGGGATACCAATTGAGATGTTTCAACAAATAGATGCAGCACTGGAGGTGCCACTAGTTTATGCCAGGAGATTTGGAAAAGGGCTACCTGGATTACTGACTGGAAGAGATATATTTGTATATATTCCCAAGAAAGAGAATCTAACGAATGTGGAAATTATCAAACAATACCATTAATGTCACATACAAGTAAAATTTTGCTAAAGTGAATTCAAAAGCAATTGCAGCAGTATATTGAGAGGCAAGAAAATCAAGTCAGATTCTGAAGAGGGCATGGAATCAGGGACATCATTGCTGATGTCAGATGGATATTGGCCCAAAGCAGAGAATGCCAGAAAGATGTCTGTTGTTTGTTGTTGTTAGGTGCTGTTGAGTCAAGTCGATTCAAAGCAACCTTATGTACAACAGAACGAAATACTTCCTGACACTGTGCCAGGCACATGATGTTTTATATGTTTAAGCCCATTTTTGCAGCCACTGTGTTAATTCATTTAGTTGGACATCTTCCTTTTTTTCACTGACCTGCCACTCTCCCAAACATGATGTCCTTCTACAGGGATTGGTCCATCCTGACCACATGTCCAAAATAGAATGATGTAGTCTAGCCATCCTTGCTTCCAAGGAGCCTTCTGGTTGCCCTTCTTCTAGAATGGATCTGTTGACTCCGTTGGCAGTCCTTGGTATATTCAGTATTCATTCCCAGGGCCATAATTCAAAAACATCAATTTTTCCCCTGTCTCCTGTATTAAACGTCCATCTTTCACAAGCATGTGATGTGAGTGAAAATACAATGGCATGAGTCAGGCACATCTTCATCTTCAATGTGAGATCTTTGTTTTTCAACACTTTAAAGAGGACTTTTGCAACCGTTTTTCCCAGTGTATTGTGTCTTTTGATTTCTTGACTGCTGCTTCCATAGGTGTTGGCTATAAAACAAAGTAAAGCAAAATCTTGGACAACCTCAATCTTTTCTCCATTTATCAGGAGGTTGCTTACTGACCTAGTGGTAAGGATTTTTGCTTTCTTGATATTGAGGCGCAATCTGTACTGAAGGCTGTATTCTTTTATCTTAGTGTTTCAAATCCTTTTCAGTTTCAGCAAGCAAATTTGTGTCATCTGCATAACATAGGTTGTTAATGAGTCTTCCTCCAACCCTGATGCCACATTCTTCTTTATAAATCCAGCTTCTTGGATTATTTGCTCAGCATAGAGATTGAAGAGTTGTGGTGAAAAATTACATCCCTGACATACACCTTTCCTCACTTTAAACTAGGCAATGTGTTCTTATTCTGGTTAAATGAATGCTTCCTGGTCCATGTACAGATTCCTCATGTGTACAATTAAGTGCTCTCATATTCCCATTCTTTGCAATGTTATCTGTAATTTGTTGTGATATGTGCAAATGCCATTGCATAGTCAGTAAAATATAAATAGACATCTTTCTGGTATTCTGTGCTTTTGGCCAGTATCCTTCTGACATCAGCAATGATGTCCCTGGTTCCATGCCCTCCTCCGAATGTGGCTTGAATTTCTGGCACAATACAGCTGCAGTTACTTTTGAATGATCTTTAGAAAGATTTTACTTGCATGAGATATTAATGATATTGCTTAATAATTTATGCATTTGGTTGGACCACCTTTCTTGGGAATAGACACAAATATGGATCTCTTCCAGTCAGTTGGCCAGGTAGCTGTTTTCCAAATCTCTTGGCATAAACAAGTGAGCACCTCCAGTGCTGCATCCATTTGTTGAAACATCTCAATTGGTATTCCATCAGTTCCTAACCTTATGTTTTGCCAATTCCTTCAAGGCATCTTCCACTTCTTCCTTCAGTATCATTGGTTCCTGACCATATGCGATGTCTTGAAATGGTTAGCCATCCACCAATTCTTTTTGGTATACTGGCTCTATATTCCTTCCATCTTCTTTTGATGTTTCCTGCATTATTTGATATTTTCCCTGTAGAACCCTTCACTCTTGCCCCTTGAGGCTTGAACATTTCTTCAATTCTTTAAGGTTGAGAAAAACAGAGCATGTTCTTCTCTTTTGGTTTTCTATCTCCAGCTCTTTGCACATATCATAGTATTTGATTTTGTCTTCTCAAGCTGCCCTTTGAAATCTTCTGTTTAGCTCTTTAATTTTGTCATGTCTTCCTCTTACTTTAGCTGTTTGATGTTCAAGGGCAAATTTTAGAGTCTCTTTTGACTTATAATTTGGTCTTTTCTTTTTCTCCTGTCTTTTTAATAACCTTTTGCTTTCCCCTTGAATGATGTCTTTGATGTCATGCTACAACTCTTCTGGTCTTGGATCATTAGTGTCTAATGCATCAAATCTGTTCTTGAGGTGGTCTCTACTCAGATGGGATATACTCATGGTCACACATTCACTCTTGTAGAGTTGTTCTAATTTTCTTCAGTTTCAGTTTGAACTTGCATATGAGCAGTTGATGGTGTGATACATAATCAGCTCCCAGTCTTATTATGACTCTAGATATTGAGGTTTTCTATAATTTCTTTCCACAAATGTGATCTATTTAGTTCTGTATGTTCCATCTGGTGAATTTCATGTGTATAGTTGCCATTCATGTTGGTGAAAAAATGAATTTGTGATGAAATAGTCATTGGCTTTACAAAATTCTCATGAGATCTCCAGCATTGTTTCTGTCAATGAGGCCATATTTTTAAACTACTGAGTCCTCTTCTTTGCTTCCACCTTTTGCATTCCAGTCACCAGTAATTGTCAGTGTATCCTGATTGAATGTTTGATCACTTTCAGATTGGAGAACCTGGTGTTTATGCACTCCACTTCCCTTTGATGATTTCTAATCCATGTTCCAATTTTTAATGGATGCTTATAGTTGTTCCTTCTCATTTTGAGTCATGTCACATCAGCAAATGGAGGTTTCTGGGGCATTACTCCATTCCTGTCATTAAGATCAACCCTACTTTGAGGAGAATACTTTTCCCCAGTAGTCTTTTGAGTGCCTTCCAATCTGTGGGGCTTATTTTCTAGCACTATATCTGAAAATGTTTCTTTGCTATTCATAGGGTTTTCAATGGCTAATTTCTTCTATAGTACGTTAGTCATGTCTTTGTTGATAGTCTGCGTTAGTCTGGATGCTCATCTGAAAATTGTCACCATGGGTGACCCTGCTGGTATCTGTAATACGGGTGGCATAGCTTTCAGCATCATAGCAACATGCAAGCCCCCACAGTACGGCAAACTGACAAAGAAGTGAGGAAGAAAGATGTATATCTATGTCAAATGCCTCACGTAGAAAGATGTTTTTCTATGTTTTATTGACTATGCAGAGGCATTTGACTGTGTGGATTACAACAAATTATGGATACCATAGTGATGAATGGGGATACCAGAACACTTAATTGTGCTTCTGAGGAATCTGCACATGGACCAGGAGGCAGTCATTCAAACAGCAAGGAGACACTGCCTGGTTGGGAAAAGTGTGTGTCAGAGATGTATCCTTTCATCATACTTCTTCAGTCTCTGTGCTGAGTAAGTAATCTGAGAAGCTGGAGTTTATGAAGAAGATTTTGGCATCAGGATTGGAAGAAGGTTCATTAACAACCTGCGTTATGCAGATGACACTATTTTGCTTGCAGAAAGTGAAGAGGATTTGAAACATTTAGTGATGAAAATCAAAGAACACAGCCTTCAATATGGATTGCACCTCAATATCAAGAAAACAAAACTGCATCAGTAAGCAACTTCATGATAAATGGAGAAAAGATTGAGGTTGTCTAAGAGGTTGCTTTGCTTGGATTTTTCCCACTAGATTCCACATAGAAGAGAAAACATATTTATCTTTCTTAGTCTAGCTTATTTCACTTAACAAAGTAAGGTCTAGTTCCATCAATGTTCTTGCAAATGACATGATTTTGTTCTTCTTTATAGCAGAAGAATCCTCCATTGTATATATGTATATGTTTACTACATTTCCTTTATCCATTCACCCCTTATTAGGTATGTAGGGTGGTTCTATAACTTGGATATTTGCTTTATAAAAAATATTTTTAAGTACTGAGGAGTTGAACCTGGAGCCTCCTGCATGCTAAGTAAGTGCTCTTGCACTGAGCTGTGCCCCACACCCCTTTTCTATTTTTTATTTTAAGACATGGTCTTGCTAAATTGCACAGACTGCTCTGGCTTCAAACTTGAGATCCTCTTTTCTCAGTCTCCCCACACCTGGGATTACATGCATGTGCCATGGCATCTGACAAGAGATTTGTCCTTTTAAGCAATGTCAATGTAGGGCAAAGGTAGCTACAAAGAAGACACTTCCCTGTTCTGCTTTTTAGCTGCTTAGAATTTAGATCAATCCTCAGGGGGTGGGAAGTGAAGGCAGAGGGGAAAATTCAAAATCAACTGAATATAAACTGAAGGTGGCTGAGAAAATCTTCAACTGGTTGAGAAAAACTAAAAACACCCATATTCAGTTTTCTGCCCTCAGGTGGGACACTTGTTGGATAACACCCAATGAAGGTCCCCTCAAGTCCTCACATTGTTGTTGTGTCATTGAAACCATGCTGTAACCCAACTCCTTGATGCCAAGGTTGCCACAATGGGAGGACCTCTAGTGGCTGCTGAGGACAGACGCCACCAAGTCAGTGGACAGAGAAACTGAGTTTCATTCAAAATAGAAGTCACTGGCTTTAAGACCAAGGGAGTGGTTGCTGGTATCAAATGTTGCCGTGTGTTCAAGGCAGGTCAGTACCTACTGAAGCAGTTCTCTCGAATCTAGTCATTGGGAACGTCAAAGGAGATCTTGATGGGAGCAATTTTAGGAGAACAGTAGGCTTGCTTCTTGTGGTTTTTGAATCACTGTGACTACTCTGGTGTGACCAAACCCAGCCCAACCTGCTGATGATACAAAGCAACACCGAGAAAGGGCGTAGTTATGCCAGTTGATTCAGCCACCCTTCCTGCCCAGCTTTACCACCTTAGAGATGATGGCTGTGTTGCCCCTGGAGTAAGTGTTCCTTTCTCTCTGAGAGAAATGGATAAAGACTCTTGGCTCCTAGACTGAAGAATTGTTTAATAGCGATCATACCGTTTTGGAGGCAATTTCACAAATGAAAAGCTTCGTGTGCAATCTGAAGAAGATGTTCTCTAACTTGTTTTCTGAAGCAGACATGAAATTACCCCAAAGTTTGATTTGTAATATTTTTGCAGTCACTTGCTACTTCATACCACCCCTTCAGAAAAATTGGTTCTTTAATCTTGGATTCTTTAATCTTGGATCTCTAATTTGTTCTTTAATCTTGGGCCCATGGACCAACTTAATTAGCTTCCAAGGTAACAGTTCTCTGCCTTTCTATCTGCAACTTGGCTTTTCTGGCATGCATGCCAATTTTAGCATCTTCCCTGGCAAAGCATAATAGAAGCGTCTTTACAGATAAGAAATGCTTGCTTTTGCCGGGCAGGATAGCACATGCCTGTAATCTCAGCAACTCAGGAGGCTGAGGCAGGAGGGTCAGAGGTTCAAGGTCAGAGGCAGCCTGTGTGATTTAGCAAGACCCTGTCTCAAAAAATAAGAGGCTGAGAATGCAGCTCAGTGGTAGAGCTCTTGCCTAGCATTTGTGAGGCCTTGTGTTCAAACCTAGGTACTGAATAAATAAATGAGTTAATTAATAAATTAATTAATTAATCTTGTTGACTCTCTTAAGGAACCTGCTTTGGTTACTTCTTCAGCAAGTTCCAGCCAATGGGCCACTTTCCCTGCAGGCAGTGCCTGGTGGCTAGCAAGCTCTGCAACACTGGTATTTTAATCCCCAAAGTGCTGCATTAAAGTCTTTCTTTTCTTCAAGCAGTCTTTTAAAAATGTAATAGCTGCTATTTTGTCTTGTTTGAATACCTTGAATAAGTACATGACAAGGCAATTAAAAAATCCTTTGTCTGCCTCCTGGTTTCTCTTTGGCTGAAGACAAATGATGAAAGTGGCCTCTTATCTTTCTGTTTACACTCAGCCATCCAGCTTCATTAGGCTGCATGCTAATTACTTTCTGAAAACAGAATTGAATATGCATGGCATAAACGGAATGAAATGAGGAAAACCTCATAGTTGGGGGGGTTTTTTAATGTTCTGAATGCTAAAACCCTAAGCAGTTCTATAAAAATTAGAATTACCACATAATCTAATCTCTGTTGTTCTGCCTTATATTACTTAAACTTTTATAATGCTTTTTGTGGTTCCAAAAGGGTATGGTATTCTTCCTAAAGCTTTCTAGTTAGTGCTTTCTCTATTTTTATATTACAAATTTCTTCACACGGTTTTTGTAACACAAAGAACTCTCACAATCATTATTAACTATTCTAGCATTTTGTTCTTCCAAATTAAAGTATGCATTTATACTTCAACTGAGTGATAGGAATTCAAAAACCAATGCGCATACTTTTTTCTGAGTTATATCTAAAATGCTTGCCTATATTTGAAAGTACATATTCAGATATTCATGATTCCGAATGACACGTGTTAGTCTACTAGTGATGATGATTGGATTCAATAATAACTATGTGGTCACTTACTCATTGATCATATACACATTCAGGGAGGTCAGAAATGACATTAAATTTGGCATTCTGTTACGGAGCCTTCCAAAAGGTCAGAGCCAATGCCCAAACACATTTTGGCCAAATATTGTGACAGATGCCAAACTACAGTACAGCCATCATTCCTAGGAAACACTTATCAAAAGGAAGTTCAAGCATTTAGGCAGGAAAGAAAGGGCAACTACAACAGGAGAAAGGCCAGCTGTAATAGGCAGACATGACTTATTACTCAAATTATCATAGGATATAGAGTTAGGCCAGGAGTAGGATTTGGTGACCAGAGCTATAGAACTCTCTTGTCAGTAAGGGAAGTTCAGATTAGACCTATCTTTTATGAAAAGCCAGCTAAATATCATATCAATGTGAAATGCTTTCCTTGTGCTGCCCAGTTGTTAACTAGCTTGATAGGTGCAGCTAGTTGGTAATTATAACTCAGTCTGCCTCCCACTCCCACCAATCACCCTAGTTATTCCCAGAAGAGACCCAAAGGTGCAACTCAAATCTTTTTTTTACCCCCTAGTATCATGTGTCTGTGGACACTGTCCACACAATTGCTTGGAGAAGACCCACCCCTGCTATCAACCAGTATGGGAGTGCCCACGACCCGAAAAGGACTATGCTAAGGTTTGCCTGCAGGTACTTACATCTCAGATTTCCACCTGTGGGGTGCCTGAGTATTCTTTCCCAAGGATTCTGGCTGGTGAGTAGATGTGATTTCCTTCATGGTCTCTTCTAAAGCAGCTTTGCTTATGTCCACAGCCCCTCAAATCCCCCTTGAATAGCCCCACTAATTATGATATGAGTTCCAAGGAACAATATCAATAGTTTAGGACCTTTTAACAAAGTAAAATCATATTAGTTCAAGCATTGCTTGTTATTATATATTCTTATTTCTAATCCACAACAGAAGCGTGTCTTAAGGATTTGTAAAGAAACTGTATTGTTTGTTTAACTTATTTTTCTTGGCCTCCTATGCTCTTTTATCCATTTCTCAGGCATTTATTTTCTATCTGTTGTGTATTGAGACTTGTATCAGGAACTAGCAGTATAAGAAAGCAGAAGATATATTTCTTTCATAAGTATGTTGTTGTTGTTAGGTGGCGTTGAGTCAGTATCCGACTCATAGTGACCCTCTGTACAACAGGGGAAACACTATTGTTAGTGCTTCTCTGCTGTTTGTAGGGTTTTCAATGGCAGATTGATTTTTGGGAGAGGGTTGCCAGGTCCTTCTCCCAAGCCTACAGCTTCTGGTGTTCCCAGGCAGTCTCCCATCCAGGTACTAACCAGGCTCGACCCTGCTTAGCTTCCGAGATGTGACAGGATCGGATGCCACAGGGCTACAGCTGCAGGCTTCGTAAGTATATGGGTTGGATAAAGGAGACAGACATGTAGACAGAATACAATACAGATTTTTCCTATGTTTTCAATGTTCTTGATGATTCATTTTTGATATTCTGGGACTAATATCAATTTATTTTTCTCTCTCCTCTCTATTCTTGTTTCCAGAAGCTCCTCCTAGATAGCCACATGGCTTGTTTTCTCATTTCCTTAAGTTCTTGCTGAATATGAGGAAGAAGAATTACTGGTCAAAGGCAGATAATAGAAAAGATAAACCCAAGTTTCTCTTTTGCATAGTGTTTTGGGAAACAAGGAAAAGGGAATTAGATCTGTCTTAAAATTTTTATTATTTCTGCTATTACTACATTTATCATTTGTTATATTCCATACATTTTAAAAGATCCTAAGTGTATTGTTTTATTGGCTACTACTATCCTGGCATCCAATGTCATCAGATCTTGGAAGCTAAGCAGGGACAGGCCTGGTTAGTACTTGGATGGGAGACTGCCTGGAAATACTGGGTGCTATAGGCTTGGGAGAAGGACCTGGCAGCCCACTCTTGAAATAATCAGCCATTGAAAACCCTATGAATATCAGAGAGCACTGACAATAATGCTAAGCATGGTACAGTGTCAGGTAGTGTTTCATCTGTTGTACATAGGTTGGCCATGAGTTGGACCGATTCAACGGCACCTCAAAACAACAACAGCATTTATGAAGTAATAACCATAACAGGCATGTAATGCTTAAAGATAATCCTATGAATACTCACATGTGCAATAACTAGTTTAAAGGTAGACTGTAACCAGTGTCTTTGAAGCCCCTTTGCGAGTCTCCTGGTTTAACTCCTCCTTCCTTCATAAAGGTAACTACATCCTGAATTTTATCTTTATCATTCCCTTTCTCTATAAATTTTTATTATTTATCAATCTATAATCAAAAGATTGCTTAGTTTTCTGAATTTTTAAACTTTAGATAAGTTGAATCATACTAAATCCAGTCTTTCATGGCTTGATTTTTTTTGCTCCCATTGTGCTTTTGAAATCTAGCCAAGTTCACTCATTGTACATTAGTATTCTATTTAAAGAACAAGACACACACAGAAAGACAAGTACCACGTGTTCTTACTTATATGTGGAAGCTGAAAATCTCAAGGACATAAAAGCAGAGAACAGAATGGTGGTTACTAGAGTCGAGGGAATAGGGGAAATGAGGCTATGTGTTCAAAGGGTACAATATTTCAGTCAAACAGGAGAAATGAATAAGTATTTGAGATGAGGGACATGCTAATCAGCTTCACCTATTCATTCTATATTATATACATATATCATAGCATCCCTCTATACCCCATAAATATATATAACTTATAGTACCAAATAAAAATAAAAAAGAAGCAGCAATAATCTGTTCTTTTATCAGTGGACTTGGGTAAATTTCTTTTTTATCAACACTGCTGCTGTAAACATTTTGTATTGTGATATTTATATATAAGAGTTTCTCTAAGAAATATTCTGAGAAGTAGAATTGGTGGATCATAGGGTATGTGCACTTTCAAATTTGTTAGTCAATGTCAAATGGTTTTCCAAACTGGCAGTGTTCTCTTCTATCTCCACTAGAGAAGTATGTAAGTATTTCTTCTTCTTCATTTCCAAACACATTTGATGTAGAGGATTTTCAATTTTACAAATCAGGAGGATTTAAAATGATAATTTCATTTCAGTTTTGATTTTCCAGTTCCCCAAATAGTAATGAATGTAAGAACCTTTTCATGTGATTATTGGTTATTGGCCATTTTTCCTCTATGATGTCATTATTCAAGTCTTTTGCCCATTTCAAAATTGTGTTTTGTCTTTTCTTTATTGATATTTTGGAATTCATCATAAAGTCTGGAACATAGTCTTTTGTCAGTTGTATGTATTGCAGATATCTTTTCCTGATACATAATATGTCATTTCATTTTTCTCTTGGTATTCTGATAAATAGATATTCTACATTTTAATGTAGTTGAGTTTAACCAAATTTTCTTTTATAGTTTGTGCCTATTTGCACTTCACTTTAAAAAATCTTTTCTTCCTCAAAGATCTTAAACATATTCTACTTTCTGAAAGTTCTATAGCTTTATTTTCTACATTGAAACTTTTCTGGTGGAGATCCAGGTACATTTTATTCAATATGTATGGCCTATTGTATAGTACTAGCCTGTAATTCCAGCCGTGTTAGATAGTTTCCAAAGATCAATCCCTTCCTTCCTTTTTTCTTTGGCTTTGTTTGCTTATTTTTTATTTGTTTTTTGAGAGAGGGTCTCTCTAGGTAGCCCAGGGTGAACTTGAACTCACAATCCTCCCTGCCTCCACCTCCTGAGTGCTGGTGCCCCACTACCAGACTCTTTCCTTTTTTGTGTATGTGCCACCCTATCCATCATGAAGTAGTGTCAGATTTCCTTCCTTGTGAATATGGGCTGGTCTAGCAATTTGTTTTGACAAATAAAGAGATCCAGTAGAACAGAATTGCTGCTCAGCCAACAATTGGCCTCAAGGCCTGAGCAATGCAAGAGCAGTCCTTTTGGACCTTCCAGCCCAGTCTAGCAAGTAAGTGAATGCAGCTGTATTACTGAGTCAAATGGAGACCAACAAAAGAACTGGCCAGCCAGTGTACAGAATTACAAGGAATTATTTTCTCATAGTATATGCATTTAAGGAAATCTTGACAAGTAGTTGTATTGTTCATGTCTTTTTTTTTTTTTTTTAGTATTGTGGAGTTGAACTAGGGTGCTGCAACACTAAGTGTAAACCCAGCCCCTTTTTAAATGCTTTATTTTGAGGTAGAGTCTTGCTAAATTGCACAGGCTGCTTTTGGCCTTGAACTCATGATCCTCCTACCTCTGCCTCCATAGTTGCTGGGATTACAGGTATGTGCCACAAAACTTGGCTTTTTGTTGTTGTTGTTGTTAAGACAGAGTCTTGGCTGGTGCCACCACCCTGGCTCCATTCAAAATATCTTCTAATTTGCATTGTAATTTGTTTCATGATTTAGAAGTATGTTGTTCAATTTATGAATGTATGAGTCTATTTAAAAATTGACTTCTAAATTAATTGCATTATAGTCAGAGGTTTGCTGAGACTGTTAAATAAGTCATGTTAGTATACAAGGCGTTTTTCATAAATTATTCCATAGAGCTTGAAAAGGATGCATATTTTCCTGTTGTTAGATTCAATGTATTACAAGCAGAGAGTATATCAGTGTGTTCATGTGCATTCAAAATATCTTTCAAATATGACTTCTTTGTCGACCTGACCATAAATTTCTCTTGTATTTAATTTCTTGGCTTGCTATAGGACACTGTGTTTATTATATATCTATACTGCATCTTCCCTGAAGCCCTTATGTAGATCGTTTTTGGTGACATGGAAACATGTTGATCTCAAAACAAACAACAATAAATGCTGGTGAAAATGTAGGGAAAAAGGAACCTGTGTGCACTACTGGTAGGACTGTAAAGCAGTACAGCCATTGTGGAAATCAGTCTTGAAGTTCCTTATAAAACTAAAACTAGAATTGCTTTATGTTCCAATATACCACCTCTGCGTGGATACCCAAGGGCATCTAAACCAACAGACCATAGAGACAGCTGTACTTTCATGTTCACTGCAGCACTGTTCACAGTGGCCAAGATATGAAATCAACCTAGATGTCCATCAGTAGATGAACAGATGAAAAAAGTGGTACATATACACAGTGGAATTCTATTCAGCTGTTAAGTAGAATGAAATTATATTATTTGTAGTACAATGGATGGAACTGAAGAGCATCATTTGAAGTGAAATAAACTAGACTCAGACAAATACTGCATGTTCTCTCTCATATATAGAAGCTAGATTTATTTTAAAAAGAAAAATATAAGCTGGATGTGGTGGCTCATGCCTGTAATCCCATTGACTCGGGAGGCAGTGGCAGGAGGATCGCAAGTTTGAGGCCAGAGGCAGCCTGCGTAATATAGCAAGACCCTGTCTCAAAAAAAAAAAAAAAAAAAGAAGAAGAAGAAGAAGTAAAAAATGGACTGGAGATGCAGCTCGGTGTAGAGCACTTGCAAAGCATGCATGAGGTCCTGGGTTCAATAGCCCCGTACTGAAAATAAACACAACAAACAAACAAAAAAGAAGAAGAAAGAAAAAGGAAAGGAAAAAAAACTTTCTGTGTGTAAGATTGGAAAGTACAAAGTGATGTATCTGGAGAGGGGAGGAGAACAGTGAGAGGGGACCGGAGCAACAGGAAATGGGTAATGAGGGCATGAACAAGAGCAAAGTACACGATACAGTTGCATTAAAATCCCATAATGAATCTTATTATACTATATGCTAATTTTTTTTAGAAATTGAATAATTAAAAAAAGCACGTTGGCCTAGTGTTCTCTTGCTAGGTTATATGCAATAACAAATAACCACCCACATCTCAATGATTTACAACCACAGCGACTTACTTCTTGTTCATATTATGTTACTTGCCGGTCAGCTCTGCGTCCTGTCTTTTCCATTCCAGGACAGAGGCTGGAGGAGCACTCCACACTTGGGGCATGTGATGGTGAGAACAACATGAGCAATGCAGAACTACAGGAAAGCTCTTAAAGCTGCAGTATGAAGGAGGCACACAACATTTCCACGCACATATCACTAGGCAAAGCAAGCCATATGGCCAACCTGATGTCAAGGGGTTGGGGAAGTAGCATCACATTAGAGGGAAGAAGGAGACAATGATATGGAATGAAAACACAGTCTGTAGTCCCTGCGTTTTTGTTCTCTTTGAATAGTCTCTATACAGAATTTCTCAATGAGACATTTTGGTAACTAATTCGTAGGTTTTCAATGGCTAATTGTTTCAGGAATGGATTAACCATCTCCCTCTCCCTAGTCTGTTTTAGTCTGAAAGCTCAGCTAAAACCTGTCCACACCTGACTCATGCCATGGTATTATCAGTTACATCATAGGCTTGTGAAAGCTGGATGTTGAATAAAGGAGAGAAGAGAAGAACAGATGCTTTTGAATTAATGGTGCTGAAGACAAATATTGAATATACCGTGGACTGCCAAAAACCCCAACAGACCCATCCTAGAAGAAGTGCCACAAGAATGCTCCTTGGAAACAAGGATGGCTGGACTGCGTCTGGTGTATTTTGGACTTGTTGTCAAGGGGGACCAAGGCCTGGAGAAGGAAAGCATCATATTTGGGAGGGTGGCAGATCAATGAATAAAGGAAACCCTCAACTAGATGGATTGACAAAGTGGTTGCAACAATGGGCTTAAACATAAAAAAAGATTGTGTTCCTGGCACAGTGTCAGGGAGTATTTCATTCCTTTGTACACAGGGTCACTATAAGTTGGACCCAACTCGACATCACCTAACAACTACAATAACAACAACAACAACAACAAATTTGTAGGTGCCCCACCCTGGCCCAAATTACACAATACATCCAGTTCAAAATAGCTAAATTGGATGATTTGTTTATACTTTGGTTGTAACTTCTGCATATAGTTTTGTCTCCCCTCAAACCTTACGTTAGGGATGATTAAGACTCTACTGAGGGGCTGGGATTTAGCTTAGTTGGTAGAGTGCCGCTCTGCAGTCTCTGAGGTCCCGAGTTCGATTCCCAGCACCACAAAAGTGGGAGAAGGACATGGCAACCCACTCTCGAGGCAATCCTGAAAAAATCAGCCATTGAAAGCCCTATAAGGGTTGCTATGAGTCAGACACGACTCAACGGCACCTAACAACAACACAAGACTGTACTGAAAGCAATAAAATATGCATATCCAGTTCTGCTTACCTTTTAAGGGATTTTTTAAAACTCCCAGAATTTCACGCAGGAGGTGTAGGCATCTGCTATTTTTGCAGTTGGCTGTTCACAAGTCCATATTGTCCTCTAGACTACCCTGTGAGGTGGGGTCACAGCTGTTTTTATTTCACTCTTGTGTCTCAGAGACCATGGTGATTGGCATAATAAGCCTCTGATAAAAATGTGTTAAATGAGTAAACACACTAAATGAGAATTAGAATACAACCCAGGCTTCCAAAGGGAACAAACAGGGTCAAATTAGCAAAGATAAGCTGTGCTCAATTAGAAGTCCATGACAGAAGAGAGATACAATCTACATTGAATCAACAAAGTCTTTGGAAGCTGTCTGTTTCTTTGTGTAAAGCCCCAGGAGTAACAGAAATCTTGGATGGATTGAAGCTGTCTTCTATGCTGGTGAAAGTGAACAGTGTTGTTTTTGCCTTCCCTCCCTCAGGGTTCACAGCCAGAGCCTGTCAGGCTGGTAATGGTTGTTTCTATTTTGTGTTATACCCTTCTAAGGGCAACACCACGGAAGAGCCCAATAAACGCTGGCAGCTTGGATGAGTGAACAGGTGCTAGCAGCAAGTGAGTGGGTTATGGCATGAGTTTTCTGTTTGCAAACCAGCCTCTCCTTAATACACAAAACTACCAGCAGATGTCATGTCTGATCTCTGGAGTGAACCTGCCGTCTGTTGTTTGCTTAGCTATTTTCATAACAATGTTTTTCTACTCTGTGCCGTGCTTTATCTTACATTGGCTACATATTCTCCATCATTTTTTCTCCATCCTATGGTTAAGGGCAGATAGGATGTGCTTATTTATCTATGCAGAAAAGACTCGTATGTGTCTACTCTGTGCCTGGTACTAAGACTACAGTGGTGAGCAAAACCATCATAGACCCTGCCCTTTGGGGGAATTCCATTAGGGAGGACAGTTAATTCAAGGAGTCATTTCCAAAAATTGTAATTTGGGTAATGTTGGTCAAAAGATGTGACAGTAGAAGGCTGAGTAAAGAAAATAGACCAAGTGTAGCCTAAGGAACCAGTTTCTAGTAAATTCTGAAAGATATCTGAGTTAAATAGACCAAGAACCATGAGGAGATCATGAAATTTACCATTAGCTAGCCTTTGTTCCTTCCATGAGGGAGTGCAGGGAGAGTGTCCCGTTAGACACAGAGGCTCTAGCTAGGCTTTCTGGGCTCAAATCCTTGCTCTGCTATTTACTAGCTATTGTCCAGGTTTCTCACCTATATAGCAGGGAGGTAACAGTACTCGCCTCACGGGACTATTACATGGGTTAGTTCATGTAAGCATCTGGCATAGGATAGACAATGTGTGTCGGCCTTTCTTGTGGTTTCCTGGAATATTCAGTAATACTCTTTGCACCCCACTTTCTTTCTCAGATTCAAAAAATCTCTGCCTGTGAATATGAACCCTGCTAATACAATGGACTTCAAACTGCTAAGTTTCATTTTTGAAGCATAGTACCTCTTTGAGTTTCTGGTTGGTTGGTTGTTTTGTGGCACTAGTAGGCTGAACCCAAGGCCTCGTGTGTACTTTGCCAGCTCTACCAATGAGCTGCATCCCTAGCCCCTTTTAAATTATTATTATTATTATTATTATTATTATTATTATTATTATTATTATTATCTTGAGAGGATGTCGCTAAGTTACGCATGCTGCCTCTAGCCTCAGACTTTCAAAACTCCTCCCTCAGCCTCCCAAGTCACTGGGATTTCAGGCATGTGCCCCTATGCCCAGCTCACTCTGGGTTTGATTGCTCTGTATCTTGTGTAGATACACAGAACCTGGCCAAGAGAACCTTGTCAAGTTTCATGTGACAACATGGTATGAACATCTCTGAGCCATATAATAGTTAGTCTAGTATACTTCATATCATGAGATGTGTTATCCTAATCTCAAAACAGTTCCCATAGATAACATGGCCACTTTGATAGAAACTGGATCCTTGAATCTTACGAGAGTCAATTGCAGGCTCATCTTAATGTTATTGGCACAGAAGATTTTTGCAGTGTCTTTTTATATCCAATCAGTTTTAATTGAAATCTTTTATTCGCACTGAACAGTATAATCCCTTCAGTCTCAAGCCTGCATAGTATCTTCAATCACTAACTTCTCTTGACTGTTTGATGAGAATCTTAATGGTTCCATTTTGGGGGGTGCTTTGAAGTCTTTTTGCAGTAATGGAAGCACTAAAAAAAAAGATGTACAGGACATACTTAAATGGGTTTCAGGCTGTTTAGAGATTAGGAGGGGAATATAAAGAAAGAAAGAAAAAAAAAAACCTGCAAATCAAAGCAGATCCAACAGAGGGAAAAAAAAAAAACTCTGAAAAAAAGAGTATTGTTATTGTTAGGTGCTGTTGAGTCAGGTCCTACTCACAGTGACCCTATGTACAACAGAAAAAAATGCTCCCTAATTCTGTACCAGGCATGTGATCTTTTTTATGTTTAAACCCAGTGTTGCAGACATTGTGTCAATCAATCTAGTTGAGAGTCTTCCTTTTTTTCATTGACCTGCCACTTTCCCAAACATAATGTCCTTCTCCTAGGATTGGTCCCTCCTGACAACATGTCTAAAATACATAAGATGCAGTCTAGCCATTTTTGCTTCCAAGGAGCATGCTGGTTGCATTTCCTCTAGGACAAACCTGTTGGATCTTTGGGCAGTCCATGGTATATTCAATATCCATCTCCAGCAACATAATTCAAAAGCATCAATTCTTATCCCATCTCCTTTATGCCATGTCCAGTTTTCACAACCCTATGATGCAACTGAAAATACAACATTGAGAGTCAGGTGCACCCTTATCTTCAATGTGACATCTTTAGTTTTCAACACTTGAAGGAAGTCTGTTGCAACAGCTTTTCCCAATGCAGTGTATCTTTTGATTTCTTGATTGCTGCTTCCATGGATGTTGCCTGTGGAACCAAGTAAAGCAAAATCTTGGACAACCTCAATCATTTCTCCATTCGTCATGAAGTTGCTTACTGACCCTGTTGTAAGGATTTTTGTTTTCTTGATGTTGGGGCACAGTCCTTCCTGAAGGCTGTGTTCTTTGATCTTCATCAGGAAATGTTTCAAATCCTCTTCTTTTTCAGCAAGCACTTGTATCATCTGCATACACAGGTTATTAATGAGTCCTCTTCCAATCCTGATGCCATGTTCTTTTTCATAGAGTCCAGCTTCTCAGATTATTTGCTCAGCATAGAGATTGAAGAGGTATGTTGAAAGGATACAGCCCTGATACACATCTTTCTTGATTTTAAACCAGGCAGTGTTTCCTTGTTCTACTCAAATGACTGCCTCCTGGTCCATGTACAGATTCCTCTTGAGTACAATTAAGTACTTTGGTATTCCCATTCTTTGCATTGTTATCCATAATTTGTTATGATCCACACAGTCAAATGTCTTTACAAAGTCAATAAAATGTAGATAGACATCTTTCTGGGATTCTTTGCTTTTGGCCAACATCCATCTAACATCCGTAACGATGTCCTTGGTTCCAGGCCCTCTTCTGAATCTGGCTTGATTTTCTGGCATTTCCCTGTCTATTTGCTGATGAAGTCACTTTTGAATGATCTTTACTAGATTTTACATGCATATTAATGATATCATTTGATAATTTCTGCATTTGGTTGGCACAAATATGGATCTCTTCCAACTAGTTGGCCAGGCAGTTGTTTTCCTAACATCTTTTAAATTGTAAATTATTTTTGTTTTCTGAAATTATCCTCTAGGGTATTAATTGTAAGGATGGAAATATGTTACCTTTTCCTCACCCATCATCAGGGTCATAGCCAATGCTCCTATAACAAAAGACATTTAATAATAAAAAAGCATGATAAATTTACTTCAAGTTTTATATGACACAGGATCTTTCAGAAATGAATAAGCAAATACCCAGGAAAATTATCTTCTTTTATGCTTAGGTTCAATGAAGAATAGACAACCATATAGAAATATGATTGAACAAAAAAGTTGTGATCTAATGGTAATAGACTGAGTGGGGGAACACAAGAAAGGCTGTCTGTTCATAGTCTTCTTGTTCTCTTTGTAGTTTTCATCCCCCCCACACTGGCATAGGGCAGGACACCTTAGGAATAAGGGTCTTATGACCTATTTTCAGACAAAGTAGGTCAGAGTTTCTTTACTTCCAACTCTTGCACAGAAAGTCCTGAGGATTCAAAGGGACCTATTTGCTTCTGAGCCCTCTCCATTTCCTTCAGTTCCAAGAACTTTGGGGTAACATTTTCTGAGGCCCATAACAGTCAAACGCCCATCTGAGTTCACTTTTTAAAACTTGCACTTTATTCACTTCTCAGAACTCTTTTTGATTTTCAAAGTATGCCAAAACTTTCTGTTAGCCATTCAAAAAGTTATAGATCCTATCCTAATTTTATTCATATTCACATGCAGATATACACAGAAACTATTCGTGCTTCTCTTTGGGTTCTGGGATTAAGGGAAGCCTGGGTTTTTGATGTTATAGTTTTTGTACATTTAATTTTAGTTTCATATTAAAAATGTGTGCTGTTGTTTCTCTAAGTGGTCCTAGAAAATATTTCTGAGGCCTAATCACTTCCATTGAAACATAATTCACTTATTTTTTAAAACAAAACACAAACAATCAAACAAGGTAACTGGTAAAGGACATACTTGCTTTTACTGGAAATTTTTTCTGTTCCAGTATGACTTGCTTGTCAAGGGTTAATATACAATGTCTGCAATTTGGCTTTATATGGTTTGTAAGATCTTGCCCTAGGACTGATTCATTCTTGACTTTTCTGGTAAAGAGAATCCCTCCTGTTTGGCAGGCCAGCTACCTTCAATTTGGCTACATCAGTGATGCCTCTTTCCAGTCTAGCCAAAGAATCAATAAAAGCTGTCGGAATCAGACAAGTCATAAATTTGATTTCTAGATCCAAAATCACTTCCATTCTGGGCTGACCTCACACTGGCAGTCTGATCTGACCACAAGGTCATTTTCCCACATGTTGTATTCAGCAGTTTGAAAAGTATAAGGTGTTGGTTAAAATCTGATCCTTGGGGAATATTTGCTCATTTTACAAGCAGCTCCTCCACTGACATAATTCCGTCCAATGGCCAGTCACTCCACAGGCAAGCTTAGGCGCTAAACCCTCAGAGCTGCCCCCACGCCTGTGGAGAGAGGCCTTGACAAAGCCTGCAGGAGCTCCTCCATCCTGCCTTTGGTGCTCACCCTCTGCTCTCCCTGACCTCATTTCAAGTCAGACCTTTACTAACAATCTACAAGGCAGTCTTTGTGCTCCAAAGTGTTCGTGTATTTATGATATCTCTAATGAGAGAGGAAAGGTCCAACCTGAAGTTTTGATTGAAATGTTTTTCTTAGGCTCTGAATACTCATCTGAATAATAACATTTCCAGTGCTTGGAAATGTAAATCCACTTTAAAGCAGTAGATCTCATTGATTTAATTTTGGACCTGAAGAAACCGAGGCCCAAAGGGAACCCATTGAACTAGCCCTGAGTCACTGTTGTTGTTAGTTGCCCTTGAGTCGGTATCCGACTCATAGTGACCCTCATAGGGTTTTCAATGGCTGTTTCAGGATTGCCTTGGGAGTGGATTGCCAGGTCCTTCTCCCATTTTTGCAGTGCTGGGAATTGAACTCAGGACCTCAGAGACTGCAGTGCAGTGTTCTACCCACTGAGCTAAATCCCAGCCCCCATGAGTTATAGGTAGCTCCAAACAGAGCTGGAACAAAATCCTTAGGTCTTCTCACTCTCAAGTGAAAGCCCTTTCCACTGCCTCATTCTGGCCTTCAATTGCCCTTATCAGTGTTGACTAAAAGGACAATTGCATTTGATATCATTATTAATAATGGCCACTACATTTAGTGAGGTCTAATTAGGGGCCTGTGCATCACACTTTAGTGGGATAAGTGCTCTTATTATCTCATTTTATAGCTGGGAAAACCAAGTCACCGAGAGGATAAGTAATTAATTTGGCATTTTAAATGACAATGAGAAAAGGCAGGACTGAGATTTAAATCCAGTTCTTTCTGAATTCAGAATTCTACTATTTTATACCATCTCTGGATTTCTCAGAAACTTCTGTACTTGGCACAAAGTGTAACACCATCTTTTAAAAGGTTTTGGCCTTAGTTAGGTGCAGGGGCACTCACTTGTAATTCTAGCAACTTGGGAGGATGAGGCAGGAGGATCTCAAGTTGAGGTCAGAGGCAGCCTGTGCAACTTAGTGAGACCCTGTCTCAAAATAAAAAAATTAAAAATGGACTGGGATGCAGCTCATTGTAGAGCCCTTGCAAAGTATGTATGAGATACTGGGATAAACCCCCAAGAACTGCAAAAGAAAAAAAACCTGTTGGCCTTAAATTATCCTACTTGATAGGAGCCTGTAGCCGTAGCCCTGTGGCATCCAATCCCATCAGATCTCAGATCTTGGAAGCTAAGCTGGGTCGGGTGTGGTTAGTACTTGGATGGGAGACCATCTGGGAACACCAGATACTGTAGGCTTGGGAGAAGGACCTGGCAACCCGCTCCCAAAAATATATCCACCATTGAAAACCCTATGAATAGCAGAGAAGCACTGACAAAGTGTTTCGCCTGTTGTATGTAGGGTGGCTATGAGTCGGATACTGACTCGATGGCACCTAACAACAACAACAACAACTTGATAGGAACAACACTGCTATTTGTCTCTCCCATCTTGTTATAAAAATCCACAGCACAAACACAATCAGAATATAATCCTTTAAAAATATGCTTCTTTTGTTGTATAGTAACTCACCTTCTTATGTCTCTCTACACTGACGTCTTCTCTTTAGGGGATGGGCTAGTAGTGAAACCATCGTGAAATCTAAACAATGATTTCCAACACCCTGGAGTGGTAGCTGCTAAGGACAGCATGTGACAAGCCAAGGATGGCTGTGCAGAGGCCTCTGGGAAAGACAAGAGTATAGAGCCCATCTGGGCTGCCCCCAGATCCAGGCAGGCGTAACACCTCATAAATAACCTCTTACACAGGCCTCTCTGCCAGCTCAAAATGGACTTTGAGTGTTTTTGGCTTGTTTTTAAAGAGGGTGTGAGGGAAAGGCTGTCATTAAAAATTGCCCAGAACCCATGTCACAAGAACAGGTGGGCCTAGTTTTGAAACAAATTAAAGAGAGGCTGAGTTTAAAAGCAAACATTCTGGAGGGATTATTTTGCCTTAGAAAAGGCTTCGATTACCCTTGGGACTCTTTAAAGCAGCAGTGTCCCTTACTGCAATTAAAATGTAAATTTTGCCATTCAGATTTGGTCATTATGACCTTTCGGGAATATGATTGCTTTATTAAGCAGGTAGTTCCTTGTAAAGGAGAAAAGCAAACGAAAAGGTTTGATACTTATAAAGACTAAGGATTCCAAAGCTGTATTTCTTTTTTCTCTCCAAGTGGTAAAGCTGTCGTAGAAGCTCCTCTATAAGAGAGGATTTGTTTTTAAATGTCATTGCATACTTTCCAGAAACACAATTATTAAAGTTCAAGATTAAGTAAAGATACCAAACTCTTTTGGGAGAACGTTTTGTCTACTGCTGAAAAGCATTCTACCTGTAGGTGGCGCTCTAAGAATGAGGTTACCGTACCATAAGGGACAAGGAATTCAAGCTTGAAAGCAAAATTGCACCATTTTTACAGCATCTCCTTGAAAGCAATAGCCTTGCTCTGCACCCATAGAGGACCCCACATCCCCCTGTCCCGACTGTTAAGCTCTGCACTGCTGTTTGACCTGAGGGTGAGCACAGTGGCACCTTTCCCAGGATCACAGGATAGGAAGGTGAAGAAGTGTCTCTTATGTAAGGCCTTAGTTTGCAGCGTTTAGGTCCTAGGAATAAGCTCTGTAAACCATCTCACTGTGTTGATGAGGACGTTGAGATTGAAATGGAGGACTCAGCGTCACCTAGCTCATTCTCAGCGGGCTTGCTGTAGTTTCAGTGGTTCCTAGTATTTGGGGTATAGACCCCAGATTTTGTAGAGATCGAGGTTGTACAAGATTTTGCTGTGCTTGGCTCTATAATCAACACCCATGGAAGCAGCAGTCAAAAAATCAAAAGACACATTGCTCTAGGAAAAGCTGTGGCAAAAGATCTCTTTAGAGTATTGGAAAGGAAAGATGTCACATTGAAGACGAAGGTGCGTCTGACTCATGCCATGGTATTTTCAGTTGCATCATATGGTTGTGAAAGTTGGACACTGAACAAGGGAGATGGGAAGGATTGATGCTTCTGAATTATGGTGCTAGAGACGTCTATTGAATATACCATGGACTGCCAAAAGAACCAACAGATCTGTCCTAGATGTGCAACCAGAGAGCTCCTTGGAAGCAAGAATGGCCAGACTGCGTCTTATGTATTTTGGACATGTAGTCAGAGAGATCAATCCTTGGAAAAAGACATCATATTTGGGAGAGTGGCAGGTCAATGAAAAAAAGGAAAACCAACAATGGGCTTAAACATAAATAAGATCGTATGCCTGGCACAGAATTGGGAAGTGTTTTGATCTGCTGTACATAGGGTCGCTATGAGTTGGACTCGACTTGATGGTGCCTGACAACAACAACAACAACAAAATGATACCAGCTGAGTGTGAGGAGATAATGGCTTGTCTGAGGGAAACTGGGTTCAGACAGAGCTCGCTATTGTGGATATGGGGGGATACTGAACATCTAGGATGTTCTTCCTCTTGTTAGCTAGCTAGCTTAGCCATTAGCAGACAATATGGAGGAAAGGGGGATTGAAAATAGATCCTGCCATTCAGTCATGATGAATGAAGCCACATGTACCTCTGAGGACACTGGAAGGACATTTTCTAATGGGTCCCACACCCCATCCAAGCCCTTCAGCCATTTACAAAACAAAGACTCTAGGCCATGTCACACTGGGTACCCAGAGCTGGGTGCCTAGGACCGATGTCACACTGGGTGTGCCCTAGTTTGAATAAAACTAGAAGGGACACTTGCCTACCCTCTCTTCTTCCACAAGCTCTCTTCTTCCACTCCCCTCGCCCCCTCTTTTTTTCTCTCCAGTCTTCTCTTCTGTCTTCAGCAATCACATGTACCCCTCTCCCTTCTCTCGTGCCTACCGTTTTCTCTGGGGCTGGGATTTAGCTCAGTGGGTAGAGCACTGCACTGCAGTCTCTGAGGTCCCGAGTTCAATTCCCAGCACCGCAAAAATGGGAGAAGGGCCTGGCAATCTACTCCCAAGGCAATCCCATTGAAAATGGCACTCAGCCATTGAAAACCCTATGAGGGTCGCTATGAGTCGGATACCCACTCGACGGCACCTAACAACAACAACAACAACCGTTTTCTCTGTCTAAATAAGGCACCTTTCCTTCTAAAAGTCTGCTCAGCTCTTCTGTTCGCTCTGGCTTCTTTACCTTCCCCTGGGGAATAAAAACATCCTAATGCCAAGATTCACCTGGGGAACATGGGTTTTTCCAGGTTCCTTTGCAGGTCAGTCTAAGCTTCTCCAGGTACCTCAGTTTTCCCTCAGTTTTTCCTAAACGGTGTACTATCCTTAATAAACCTTACCTATACTCTGTACGATAACATCTGTGTCAGCTATAAATTCTTTTATCTGCTGAATATAAGGACTAAGGTTTTGCTTCCAGATTCCTGGATCCATGCTCTGGACTTGCCTACCCCTACTCCATGCAGCTCTCCAATAACACTCTGTTCTTCTATTCATGATTGCCCCTTAGCAGCACATATGACAAATGTCAGATACTGAGTCTTGCTTTTCAGACTAACTGCCTCAAGTGTCATTTCTGCCAACCAGACCACCAGGTCTCTGATTACCCAGACTTGGCTCTCCAGAGTCCCTTTTGGCTAGATCCTTTAGCATGGAGTCTTTGTGTGCTTGGAAACGTTGTAGGCTACAGGATACAAAAATGATGAAAGCAGACAAGACCTCTGAAAGAAATAAGTCAGTTATTTAGCATATTAGGACTGAGTGCTAGGGAGGAGAAACAAAAAAGCAGGAAAGAGGGATAGAAAGTGTTAGGGACAGAATAGAAATTATGACTGGGAAAGCTTCACTGAGAAAGTCCTCAAGTCTCAGGCTTTGAATTTTAGGAACAAGTAGACAGATGATTTCTAAATTCTTAAGTAGAGACTTTTTATTTATCAATATGTCCTCCTGTTCCCCCATTCATTCCTGTCGTCCTCTTCTTAGGCTAAGCCTGGAGTTTCAACAATTGGCATCTAGCTGGTCTCTCCATCCTCAGGCTCCTTCCCAAGCTGCCCACCTCATCATATCTCTAAAAGTGCTGCATTTGAAACACAGCATCTAAATGCAGTGGGGCACCATAGACTAGATCTCAGAAAATAGACAGGACATTAATGAGTAAATGCTGAAATCTAAGTAACATGTACTCTTTGGTTAATAGGGATAGCAACGTTAGTTTCTTAACTGTGACAGATATATAATGTTAGCAACAGGGAACACTGGGTGAGGGCCTTTGGAGACTCTCGGTGTTATCTTTTCAAGTTTTCTACAGAAACCAGACCACTGGGTCCCTGATCAACCAGACTTGGTTCTTCAGAGTCCCTTTTGGCTAGATCCTTTAGCATGGAGTCTTTGTGTTATTCCAAAATAAGTTTATTTTCAAAAATTCTATTTTTGATATCATTCATCTACTCTAGATTATTATCATTCTTCTCTTACTTCTCTCCTTTTTTTCTTCTTTGTTTTCTCTTTACATTTTTCATCTTATTTAATAAAAGCAGTGCCATATATAAACCATATATACACCTAGTTTTCTCTCCCTTCCTGGTCCTAAAATAGTAATAAGGACCCACTCACGGGCACAAGAGAGGATCGGTTCTCATGCCCCTAATCCAAAAAGCCTGTGCCATCAAGAGTTCCTCTCCTCTCTTATTGACAATGTATAAAATGTGATTGTCCCTTGTCCTCTTATCTTATCACAAAAGAAAGAATCCCAGCAAGTACAGGACAATGGCAGGATGTCTCCAGGGACAAACTGGCCATTGATCTATATCTCACATGGGAAAATACCAGTAAAACGTGAGAAAGAAATTTCACACACATGCACACAAAGGATGTCAAAAATATATACACATTAAGTACATTAAGATGATAATACTCGATATGTATCAATAACAAGATGAATACAAGTCACATTTGACTTCTGCAATTACAAGAGGTCATACTATACATTCGTACCATAATTCAACTTTGAAAAGTAATACAAAGCACGTCTCAAAATGTGCATGCATTGTTGGCACCTCTGGTACATGTGGATATATATATAATTCTCATGACTAACAAACCCCAGGCCCCTCCTAAAACCTGATAATATACCTGTTCTTTTCTCTGTCAGCGGACAGTGAGTTTCCCCAAATCAGTACTAATCCCTTTTACTCAAGCCTTTTTCTTTCCAATTAAAACATTCATCTGAGAGTTTTATTTCCATAATCACTGGGACAAGTTCTTGCCAGTCTTGACTGGTATCAGTCCCACACTGGCCAATGACTCTTCCTGCTGTTGTTGTTGTTAGGTGCCGGCGAGTGGGTATCCGACTCATAGCGACCCTCATAGGGTTTTCAATGGCTGACTGTTTCGGGATTGCCTTGGGAGTGGATTGCCAGGCCCTTCTCCCATTTTTGTGATGCTGGGAATTGAACTCAGGACCTCAGAGACTGCAGTGCAGTGCTCTACCCACTGAGCTAAATCCCAGCCCCTTCCTGCTGTAGTCTACTATATACTTAATGAAAAATAATAGTGATCCATTATTATTGAAAAGACCATTGGACATCTAGCTGAGCTACTGGTTCTGCTACTTATTAGCTTAATGTTCTTGGACAAATCATCCAGCAGGGCTCTTGAGGTTCTTTCTTCTCTGTAAAATGGGGTAACAATGACAAATTTTGGACATGTTGTCAGGATGGACCAATTCCTGGAGAAAGACATCATGTTTGGCAGTGGCAGGTCAACCAAAAGAAGGAAGACTCTCAACTTGATGGATTGACACAGTGGCTGCAACAATGGGATTAAACATAATAAAAGATTATGTACCTAGTACAGAACTGGGGAGTGTTTCCTTCTGTGGTACATAGGATCCCTATGAGCTGGACCTGACTCAATGGCACCTAACAAAAACAACAACAATCTCACAGACCAATTTTGAGAATCAAATTTATAATAATGTGTATAGCATCAGTTTTTTGGAGGGCTCTCAACCTTTTTCAGCATAATACAGCAATCATGATACAGTTTTATTTTTCCCATTTACTGCTTCCAAGTATGCAATGTTATATTCCTCTTTTCCCTTGGGTAGGGCACCCTCGGTGATATCTTGGACAGATTTAATAACTTTGTGGTCTCCTAGGTGATGGGAGCAGCCCTGTTTCAGAGCTTATGATACAGTTCTGTTTATTTCCATGACCCCAATATCAAACTTGATTAAAAGTTCTGTTCTTGGCCCCAGGCAGACCATTCTCTTTGTAGCTCCAGGAGCTTGGTGTGCAGGGCCAGAGATGAACTTGGGATGATCTGCCCCTCTTCCCTGGGATCTTTTGTAGCTGAGCATACAAGGGAAGGATGGGCACAGGTATTCATCTGTGACTGCCCACAAGGGACAGTGCAAAGCACTTGTCTCGGGCTTCCCTTCAGTTCTGCCTGTTTCTATCTAATGCTAATATGCTCTGCTGAAACCATGGTCTCCCTGCAGGTGACGTATATGTTTTCTCTTTGGCTGGTCATGTTCATCCTTTGTCTTTGAAGACCACTCCCCATCACACAGCCTAGAGGTCACCAGGTCTGTTAAGAGACTCCTCTTCCCAACTCATTATGGAATTCCTTGAAGCCTCAGAAATTTCCAATCTTCCGTACCATCTGAAGGCCACAGAGAACTGAGATGCAATGGGGCTTGCCCTGTCTTCTTCCCAGTTATATCACACTGCACTGTGGGTCCTTCCTCCTTCCACCAAGACATCTATCTTTAGCAATAGTCAAGTGAACACTGGTCTGTTTCCAAAGCCCTCCAAATCTAAGGCTGTATCCTGCCCCCCCCATACCCATTTTTCTTTCTCCTAGGGTTAAGAAGAATGAAAAGTTTGATGGGCCATTCTTAGACTTCTAGAACATTTTCCAAGAGCTTTCTCACCACATTATACTTGGGGGCAGCTTGTACCAGCACGTACCAGAGATTAGCAAACAAGTCACTGGGGAAGAACAAACTCTTTTTCTTCCAAGCACCATCAATGTTTTCATCAGTTTAAGATGCCATAACAAAATACCATAGACTGGGTATTTAAACAACAGCAATTTAAGTCTCACAGAACTGAATGCTAGAATTCTGAGGTCAAAGTGCCAGCATGGTTGGAGGCTTGTGAGGGCAATCTTTCTTGCTTGCAGAGTGCTCCTTTTTGCTGTGTTCTCATATGGGAGAGAGATGGTGTGTTAGTGAGGTTTCTAGTATCTCTTCCTCTTCTTATAAGGGCACTAATCCCATGATTAGGTCCCTGCCCTCATGACCTCATCTAACCCTAATTATCTCCCAAAGGCCTCATTTTGAAATACTATTGCATTAGAGGTTAGACCTTCAACATAGGAATTTGAGGGGAAAATAATTTGGTCCATAGCACATAATATTACAAGAGGTTTCCTTGGCTTACAGGTTTTTCTTAGCTTAAAGCTTAAAGTGATGTTTTTCTCCTCACTTCATGTGGCCACTCAATCTTCTGTGAGGGGTAAGATGGCACTAGATGGAGTATTTGTACTCAGTCTGGGCCTCTTCAGCAAGCCCTCCAGGGAGGTAGATGATCCTAATGTCTAGTGGCTTCTAGAACCTGACCTTGAATTATTGAACTATCTATCACCTTTTGACCTCAGTTTTGTACCTCAGCCTCCAGGAGAGCAACAACAAAAACAACAACAATGACAAAATTCCACTAAACAACTATCGCCATATTTGAAAGTGCTTTGTAAACAACACAACACTCTGCAATGAAACTCATTAGTCTTAGCATTGCTTGTAGTATTATTACTATTATTATTATTATTATCACATTGTTTACTTATCCCACACATGTTTTCAAGCTTCTGCTGTGGCTGGGGAATGGGAAACGTAGCAGTGAACAAGACAGATAAGACTCTGGGATCCTGGAATATGGAAATAAACTAGCAAGCAAATATGTAAACCAGATGTGGTGGTAAGGAGTCTGCAAAGAGGGTACTAATTTAGGTTGAGTGCTCTGGGAAGGCCATCTCTGAGGAGGCGATGTTTTATTTATGACTTGAATGACAAGACAGAGCTAATCCCATGACAATATGGTATCTTAGCAGAGAGCATGGTAATGTACATGTTGTAAGGGGGAAATACATGTGGTAGGTTCCAGGAGCTAAAAGAAGACTGGTGTGAACAGAGTGCAGAGAGGCAGGAGGGAAGGGCAGCGAGGTATGTATGGGTCAAAGAATGTTGTCATTCTTTGAACTGAGTTTGTTTATGGTACATGAACTGAGTTTGTTTCTGAGTATAAAGGAAGCCCCCTGAAAAATTTTAAGATGCATTGGAGTGACATTCACTGACGTATGTCACAAAAGGTCACTCTCCCTAAGTAAGGAGAATGGACTGTAAGAAGATATTATGGGTTGAATGGTGGCCCTAAAAAGATATGCTGACATCCTAGTGCCTAGAAGCTATGAAAGTGACCTTATTTTGAAAAAAGATTATTTGCAGATGCAGATGAGAACCTCAAGATGAGATCATTCTAGATGACCCGATGGCCCTACATCCAATGATGGTGTCCTTAGAAAAGACAGGGGAAGAGAAGACACACATAGGAGGAGAAGGCATTCTGAAGGTGGAGGCAGAGATTGGAGGGATGCAGCCACAAGCTGAGGAATGCTTGAGTCACCAGAAGCTAAAAGAAACAAGGAAGGCTTCTGTGTTAGCCAGCGTTCTCCAGAGAGACAGAACCAGTCGATGTGTGTGGAGGCCTGAGGACCTGCACTGCAGTTCAACTATTGCCACATGCCAAAGGCTCCAGATATCATCCCTATCAGCCACTTGACACTTCAGGCACCACTGGATCTGCTGTATCAAATGGCAGGGCAGCTTGCATAGCAGTCTGGACCTGGTGCAGAACCTCTTCTTGTTTTGTATCCATTCAAAATTAGCAGCTCTTTGGGTCACTCAGTAAATGGGCAGGAGTAACACCCCCAGTGAGAATGTGTTATGCAAGGGGGGCTACCTGCACTGGGGAAGGCAATCTGCTTTATTCCAAGTTCAATTTAGATGTTGGTCTCATATAAAATCACTCTTAACCGAAAAAAACAAGGATAGTGGTTGACCAAATATTTGGGTCCTGTGTGGCCCAAATCAACACACAATTCTTCCAAGATCCCAAATTCTTCCCTAGTGCCTTCAGAGGGCATGCAGTCCTGCTGATGTCTTGAGTTTAGATTTCTTGGCTCCAGAACTATAAGAGAAGAAATCTATTTTATTTATTTATTTATTTATTTATTTATTTATTTATTTA
>VMDO01017577.1:0-44524 GCA_007922755.1 Pedetes capensis
ATTGCTGGCCTCATACTTCCCTCCCAGGGCTTCCTGAGCTGCCTCTGCATTCTTTTGGTTTACTCCTGGGGGCAGTTTATATGCATTCCAAATAAGCACATGTCACAGAATCCCCACACTGCAAAAAGAACATCAGGTCCTTCAGGCAAAGTTGCCTTCAATTTGAAAGTGGAAGCTGAAATGGAAGCATGACAGCAAAACCCTTGCACTCTTCTGTCTCCTGACAGCCTCAACTTCAGTAACTTTTGCCCACTGTCCCTTATCATTACCATATCTCTTCTTCCCGGCCCTATTCGGGACACATTCATATAGCCCAAACCCCAAAACCCTCTGTCTGTCTCTGTCTCTCTCTGTCTCTCTGTCTCTGTCTCTCTGTCTCTCTCTCTCTGTCTCTCTCCCTCCCTCCCTCCCTCTCTTTGTGCTGGCTTTCAGAGAAAAGTATGAAGATCTCAAATAAAAGAAATCCCACAATCGTTTTTACTTGAAGAACCACCAAATTGAATTCTAGGCAATCACCATCAGTGGAAAGTAAGACAGGGAGACCTTGTCTCACAAATAAATAAATAAATCAAAAGATGAGGGGGGTTGGGAGGGTAGCTCAGTGGTGGAGTGCCCTGGGTTCAATCCCCCAGGATGGAAAAAGAAAAGAGAAAACAACAGCCAGTCACAAAAACACAAATCCTGTATGATTCCCCACAGATGAGATGTCTGAAGTCATGGAATTCACAGAGAAGGTGGAATGGTGGTGGTCAAGAGTCAAGGGAAGAGGAAATGGGGAGTTACTGTCTGATGGACACAAAAGTTCACCCTTCACAAGATAAAAAGAGACCTGGAGATGCACAACAGGGGAGGTTGGGCAACGATGTGAACAGACGTAGAGTCACTGAGCTGCACACAGAAAAACGGTAACAATGGGAACGTCCACGTTAATTCATTTTGCCATAATTCTTAAGATGTGTTTTTTAAGGGAATTAAATGTTGAAAAGATGGTGCCACGATCATAGTTGTAGATTGTTAGCACCCACCTTTCAGCAATTGATAGAACAAAATGAAAACTAAACAGACACATGGGAGATGTGAATGATACTCTCAAACACCCAAACCTAATTAATATTCATAGGTACACATTAATATTTATAGATACATCCACTGACTGCAGTATGTACATTCTTCTCAAGTGCATATGGTATATTGACTAAGACAGATCATATTTTCAGGCATAAGATAAGTCTCAGTAAATTTCAAAAGACTAAGATCATATGTCCTCTGTCTACCTTAGAATTAAATTAGAAATCAACATGTACAAAAAATAAATATCTGAAAATTAGACATACAGCTGAGAAAAAATGTATCAAAGAAGAAACTGCCAACCTAATTAGAAAATATTCAAAGCAAATGATAATAAAAATAGTATGCCAAAATTTATTGGCTGAAGCCGCAGCAGTACTTAGAGAATAACTTAGTGTTACATGCTTATGACAGAGAAAGTCTCAAATCAATGATTTAAGCTCCTATCTTAAGAAGAAAATGAAAACCAAAGTAAAGCCAAAGTAAGTAGAGAAGGAAATAATGAGCAGAAATGAATAAAATAAAAAAAAAAGCAATTGAGGAGATTAACCAAATTAAAAACTGGTTCTTTGCAAAGATAAATGAAATTGATAAACTCCTGCCTAGACTGATCGGAGAGGAAAAAAAGACAAGAAAAAAAATGACCAGAATCAGGAATGAAAGACAAGTCATCACTAAAGGTCTGAGAGACTTTAGAGGGCTAAAACACCTTCCTGAGTCCAAATGTGACAACTTAAGATGAAATGGACAAACTAAAATTTGTCATTAATTGATGGTGATCAAGACAATGCCATAATTAGAGTTATAAGTTTTGATATCCCACTGAAATCCCTCAGAAATTAGGAGAAAACACTTCCCAACTTCTCTTAGGAGACCTGCACAACCCTGATGATAACCCTAAAACAAGATATTTTTTAAAGAGAAATGAAAGACCCATTACTCCTAATATTGACACCAAGTGAAAGTTTCCCAGACCCTGAAGATTATAAATGTACATAACATTTTGTGAAACAAATTGATTTTGCAAATGAGTAATCAGAAATAGGAGAAGTATGGGGCTTTTACAAAATCATCATAAAAGCCTAGTAGTAAAATACAAATCTTAGTTGTACCTTGTACTATCTGTGCAAATTTATCCCTTCTAAGCCCCAATTTCTTTATCCATAAAATAAGGATAACAAAAACCATCAAATTCTTGTATTATTGTGAGTCCAAAACAAAGTAGCAAAAAGCCTTAGCATTTATATCACAGGACCATGCCACTGCAATTGTGAAGGCTGTGTGCTGCATCCAAGGTGAATGGCATCCTCTTAAATTATGCACTACATAACCTACTCAGTAGTACCTGGAGGCTGTGCTGGATGATCAAAATTTTTGAACAACGGAAAATCTATAATGTTTTTATCTAGTAAAGAGAAATCTAGATTTCTTCTACTTTAGAAACCATGACTTCATGTCCCCACAAAACTATGATATAACATTAATCTAGCTATGCCATTACATTTTCTAAGCTACTGTGTACTTACCTATAATACCTATATTTTAGAACTTTTTTCAAAGTTCTCAAAATGTAAGGTTTTTAAAGTATCTAGTGCCAACACATGAATAAACTGAATGCCTCATGCCCAAAGTTACTTTTTTTTAAGCTACAAGAACAGATAAGATGATAGTAATGTCCATTGTTCAGTATTATAAAAAAGAGATCATGTTTCATGTTGAGATTAAACAAAGTATAATGTTTATTTCCATAGCTCCTTCCTTACCTGATTTGTGTTTCAAATTTGCAGTCACTCCATCAAATTCAGATTTATCAATTTCCCATGCCAGAGGTAGCTTGCCCAGGCTGTTTGATAAGTTTTCCAAGCTATTTTCTTCAGTATAGATTATGTCAGATGTACTAGTTGGGATACCGATGTATCTTGAAGAACTATTTCCAGAAGATAATGAGGTACTGTCGGGAAGGCAAGATGAGCGGGCTGGGTTTGGAGTTTTGTAGATTGAGGTGGCCTGGTTGAGGAAGGCATAGTCTGAACAGATGGCATAAATTTTTTCCCGAGTATGGGTCACTGGACAACTCCACGGATAATGACCATCTCCTCTGGGACCCAAGGGTGCTCCTGAGGCATTTGTGCAGAAAGATTTTACAGCCCCTGGCAGATCCTCTTCTGGAGACTTTCTTTCTGATTTGTGCTCATCATTTCCAGAGTTGCTGGACCTCTCGGCTTCGGCAACGTTAGGCATTGAAAAGGACTGTAAAAGATTCTGCTTCCAGAATGAAGCTGCAATCCTTTCAGTTTCTTGAAAAACAACCTTGGCAGCTGTTTACAGCATTCTGTAAAAAAACTTGAGAGCTGAGAAATAGGATCCTAAGAAAAGAGAGAGGAGAAAAAATGACCAACAATCCACCAGACACTACAAACGGCACTAAACATTATATCAAGTATTATTCATATGCCTTCATTCAGCACATAGCCTTTACAATAATATGCCTATGCTATGATCACTAACCATCTGTCTTACCATAAAAAAGCTTAAAATAAAATATTTGAATATTAAAAGTAAAATATCCCAACTAGAATGTGGGCAAGGTATCTGAATAGTCAGTCTCCCAAAGACATTATAGAAATGAACAAAGCACATGAAAGGATGCTCAGCATCATTAGTCATCATGGAAATGCAAAGCCAAACCACAGTGAGATACCAACTTACACCCATTAGAATGACTATCATAAAAAGACAGGTAATAGCAAGTACTGGCAAGATGGTGGAGAAATGAGAATCATACGCTCTTAGTAGAACTGTAAAATAGTCCAGTGGATTTCCAAACAGTTCTTCAAACATTTAAACAGAGTTACCATATGGTCTAGAAACTTCACATCCAAGAAAAGTGAAAATATACATCCACACCTTAACAGCAGCATTACTAATAATGGCCAAAAAATGGAAAGAACACAAATGCCCACTAATTGTGGTATATTTATGCAGTGGAATATTATTTAGCACTCAAAAGAAGTACTGATCTATAGAACATGAGGGAATTTTGAAAACATTACACTAAGTGAAAGAAGTCGGTCCCAAAGGATCAGGTACTGCTATGATTCCATTTATATAAAATGGAGGCACATCTACAAGATAGTATACAGACTAGTGGTTGCCTAGGACTGCAAGACGTAAAACACAGTCTAGCCATCCTTGCTTCCAAGGAGTACTCTGGTGGCACTTCTTCTAGGACAGATCTGCTGGTTCTTTTGCAGTCCATGCCATATTCAGTATTCATCTCCAGAATCATAATTCAAAAGCATCAATTCTTCTCCTGTCCCCTTATTCAATGCCTAGCTTTTGCAAGCACATGAGATGACTGAAAATACCATGGCATGAGTAAGGCACACCTTCATCTTCAATGTGGCATCTTTACTTTTCAACACCTTGAAGAGGTCTTTTGCTACAGCTTTTCCTAGAGCAATGTGTTTTTTTGATTTCTTGACTGCTGCTTCCATGGGTGTTGATGGTAGAACCAAGTAAAGCAAAATCTTGGACAACCTCAACCTTTTCTCCATTTATCATGAAGTTGTTTACTGACCCAGTTGTAAGGATTTTTGTTTTGTTGATGTTGAGGTGCAAGACATACTGAAGACTGTGCTCTTTGATCTTCACAGTAAATCCTTCAAATCTTGTTTCACCAAGCAAAGTTGTACCATCTGCATAATGCAGGCTGTTAATGAGTCTTCCTCCAATCATGATGCTGCATTCTTCATCAAGTCCAGTTTCTGGGATTATTTGCTCAGCATAGAAGTTGAAGATGTAAGGTGAAACGATACAGCCCTGATGCACATTTTTCCTGACTTTAAACCTGGGAGTGTTTCCTTGCTCTATTCCAAAAACTGCCTCCTGGTCCACGTACAGATTCCTCATGAGTACAATTAAGTGCTTTGGTATTCCCATTCTTCTCAGTGTTATCCCTAACTTGTTGTGATCCACACAGTCAAATGCCTTTGCATAGTCAATAAAACACAGATAGATGTATTTCTGGCTAGACTGAGTCTTGTGCATTTTGGACATGTTGTCAGGAGGGACCAATCCCTGGACAGCAACATCATGTTTCAGAGAGTGGCAGGTCAATGTAAAAAAGGAAGACCCTCAACTAGATGAATTAACACAGTGGCTGCAACAATGGACTTAAACATAAAAAAAAGATCTTGTGCCTAGCACAGTGTGGGGTAGTGTGTCATTCTGTTGTACATAGGGTTGCTATGAATCGGACCTGACTCAACGGCACCTAACAACAACAACAGGACTGCAGGGTTGGACACCATGAGGTTTATTTTTGGAATAAGGAAAATATTCTATAGTTAACTATGGTGGGAATATACTAAAATCCCAACTTTGTGAATATACTAAAGGCCATTGAAGTGACTTTCGTGGGTGAATTATATGCTGTGAATTATATATCAATAAAACTGTCAAAAATAATGTATTGCCAAGATTATTTAGAAAGTATGGTATACAGGTATAAAAGGCACATGATGATAATGGTCATATTTAATCAACAAATAATATAGAATTGTAATTTTAAAGAACTCTTCACCTGAAACCCCCCCCCCCATGCACACACATACACACAAACCCAGATTCATTAACTTTAGATCAGTCTTAGAAAATACTGAATTTCAAGTCTAAGCTGGAAGGAAGAAAACGAGAAAAAAGATCAAATAGCCACCAAGCGCAATGAAAGAAGCTGAAGATTTATAAAGAAGGAGTCCTTAGTGACTCACACATGCAATACAGAGCACAAACCTAGGCAGGTGCTGGGCAGAGCAAGCAGGTGTCTCTGGGCTCTGGTGCCTGAGCTGCAGGTAAGAGATTTGACCTGCCATGGGGCATCAGTTTGACTTGTAACAGTTAATATCTCTGCCCATGTGCTTACCTTAAACATCAGAAATGAAAATAATTTCCGTGGGTTACAGAGACATGCTTGCATCAAACCATCATACAGCTAGTTGTCATGGCGCATTCCTATAACCACAGTGACTCTAGAGGCTGAGGCAGGAGGACTGCGAGGCAGCCTGCATGAGTTAGTGAGACCTGTCTCAAAATAAAAAAAAGAGAAGGAGGAGGAGGAGGAGGAGGAGGAGAAGGAGAAGAAGGAGAAGAAGGAGAAGGAAGAGAAGGAAGAGGAGAAGGAGGAGAAGGAGAAGAAGAAGAAGGAAGAGGAGAAGGAGGAGGGGAAGGAGGAGAAGGAGAAGGAGGGGAAGGAGAAGGAGAAGGAGGAAGAGGACAGGAAGGAGGAGGAGGAAGAGGAAGAGAAGGAGGAGGAGGAAGAGGAGGGGAAGGAGGAAGAGAAGGAGGAGGAGGTAGGAAGGATAGGGGTGTGGCTCAGTGGTAGAGGACTTGCCTAGTATGCATGAGGCCCTGGGTTCAACCTCCAGTACTGAAAAAAAAAAAATCATATGAACACTGGATGACATAAGTCTATGACTAAAACTATAAGAAATAAAGGGAGAGAATCCACACAAGAGCCTCAAGGTAGCACATGTCTTTCGTAGAATTGAAGGAAACAGACTCCATGTAAGGAGGATACCCTGCGTGGCAGGTAAGATCTTGCTCTCACTAAGGTATGCTTTCTCCTCGTACCTTCAGGTCGGGGGGTTTTCATAACGCTGCAGTGTACCGTGGTTTGCAAGAGGATTGGTTTGCTACGGGTATCACTGCCAATAGTGGAACGTGCCCTGGTTTCACTTTTTTTGGAGCAGGTGTAGGGATCTCCAGACAGAAGCATTTAAGCTTTCTCCTTCTTCGTTTTGGTGTGTGATGGAGATAGTAGAGGAAGATGCCAAGGGAAGGTTGAGGTTTGCAGACCAAATTCTGGTTTTTTGCAAGGGTTGAGTTTCTCTGATTTTTAACAGATGTCCTAGGTCAGCATTCTCCACTAATTATCTGTGATCCCTACACCCTTTTTTAAAAGCCAGTGTGGTGCAGAGGCAGGCATGTGCTGGTGGAGTTGGGGTGGAGTGGGTGGACTATGGTAGGTGAAGAGGAAGGAGAGTATGTGGTCAGTTGGGGGCAATGGGCAGAGGTTACTAAAGTCAGTTTTGTGGAAGGAGACAGCGATGTTCCAGGCACTGCCCTTCTCAGGTCTCCATCGGAACTTAGCTCCTAAGTTCAATGAAATTTTGCCTGTGGGACCAGTATGGCCTTTCAGGGATTTTATGACATGCTCGTTTCAATATATGCAATGTTCTGATCAAACCACAAAGAGAAGTGACTGTATTTTGGAAGCTTAGGCCAAAAAAGAACATAGTACTTGACTAATAAAAAATATAGCAGTCTGGTTTCATCTGTGCTTTTAGCTTGTTTGCTTTTAAATAATGGTCACTGAAAAAGAATGCACTCATTGCTCAGATTTTTTCCAAAAAAAAAAAAAAAAAATAGATCACTGACATGTAGATGCATTTTATATTGATTGTTACTAAAAACCAAGGGCATCAAAACCTTCTCATTTGGCTGGGGACGTAGCTCAGTGACAGAGTGCTTGCCTAGCTCCTGCAAAGCCTATCACCAATCCACAGCAATGCAAATAAAATAAAATAAAATAAAAAATGCTCTTGGCTACTGAGAGATGTCTTAAATAGCTCAGTCTCCATTGCTCTGTGGCCTTCACTAACTACAGGAGCTTTGGGGAAGTCTTAGGGACCCCAGAAGCTGGAAATGATGAATGTGAACCAGGCATTGGAGACGGGGGAGGGAGGCTATTCAAACGGGGAGAAAAAAATTCTCACTTGAACAACTGTTTATGTATATTTGTCTTTGAAAATTTGTGTACTCTTCATAGATTTCAATATATAAATAAAATACACTGCAGAAAAAAATTACAAAGTACCCAAAGGTATTACACAGAAAATGAAAATTATCCAAAACCCATGATCTAAGCACTGCTAGCACTTCTTTCCTTTGCACATCCTGTCTTGATTTTCTCCCACTACAGGACCAGGCCAGAGGGTCTTTTGCTATGGTGTCCTTGGTAATTTGCTCAGATCTAGACTTTTCAACAAGTAGGCACCGTTTATTATTCATAACAGAATCATTACTGACATGGATGATTCTACTAGGTTGTATGTATGTTGTTAGGTGCCATTCAGTTGGGTCTGACTCATAGCAACCCTACACACAACAGAATGAAATACTCCCTGACACTGTGCCATGTCCGGCACTTGGTCAGTGCTTCTCTGCTATTCATAGGGTTTCAACAGCTGATTGTTTCAGGATTGTATTGGGAGTGGGCTACCACATCCTTCTCCCACTTTTGCAGTGCTGGGGATCGAACCCAGGGTCTCAGAGAGAGCACAGCAGCACTCTATCCTATGAGCCAAACCTCAGCCCACAGTTGTATCATACCCTCAGGAAATACCAAGGTAAAAAGGGGCAACTATCCCTCCACTTTGTCTGTAGCTGTCTTGGTTTTGTCACATCTTGTATCTTCTTTGGTCTCCATGTTTATAAACCCTTTCTAATTCCATGATGCCCACCCCTAAGAGTTGTCATTCCTAATCTGACCTCTACATAGATCTTAGAAAATATATATGATCATAGAATGTTCCTGTCTAAAGTCTTGGAACAAAGAGTGACTTCTTCCCTGGCCCCAGATCTCTCTCTTTAGCTCTACCTCATCCCACGTGCCCACTCGCCCCCCTCCCCGTGCTCCTTCCACACTAGGTTTTGGTTCTCTGAACTCTGTCCCCTCCCTCTCACCCCCCCCTTCTTTAATAATTAATTCTCATTCCTCTTTCTAATGTCTACTCAAAGGTCACTTTCTGCAGAAGCCTCCTTTGCTGTTCAAACTAAGCCAGTCTCCCTGCATATACTCAAGTACCTTTCTTCAACAGGTCTTTCCAGAGTGCAATTTTACATTTACGCATGTGTGTGTGTATTTATATGACCAATGTCTGCCTCCTTCAAGTCTGGTTTTCCTGAATCACCAGGGCCTAGCAGTTTTGGGAGGCTCCTTCGACAAATAGCAGAGAAGCACTGTCAAATACAGTCGTGGAAAATGAGACCCCCCAGGCTGGAACACATTCAAGAAGCGACTGGGGAAGAGTTGCCTCCTCAAAGTAGAGTCGACCTTAATGATGAGAATGGAGAAAAGCCCCTCGACCCTCCTTTTGCTGATGTGGCCTGACTCAAAATGAGAAGAAACATAGTGACTGCAACAATGGGCTTACCATAAAAAGATCGTGTGCATGGCACGGGGATGGGTAGTGTTTTGTTCTGCAGTACTTAGGGTCACTATGAGTTGGAACTGACTTGAAGGCACCCAACAACAGCAAACATCCTACCAGGCATTATTGTGCTTGTCTCTCATTCAGATCGACTGAGGTTCTCTCATCCAGATAAGTGAGGGGTGGTTGCTATGTTAACACTAATAAGGATGACAGCAAGGACCATAACTCAACATTTATTCATAATATCATCTCATCAGCAACAGAAGCACTGTTTAATTGTGTAGAAAATAAAAGTTTATGAAATGACAAGGTTTAAAGGTATCACTAAATCAGAAGTGGTGGCCCACGCCTGTGATCCCAGCACTCCAGAGGCTGAGGCAGGAGGATGGTAAGTTCAAGACAAGCCTGGGTACACAACAAGACCCTGTCTCAGAAAAACCAAAAACCGAACAAAAATACACTGTTAGAGTAATGATTTATAAGAGTCATGGAAGGAATTGTTCTGTAAAACAAAAATTGTTAAAGCCAGTATTCATTGCCTTGATGTTGTTAGGTGCCATCGAGTCAGGTCCAACTCACAGTGATCCTAGTAGGGTTTTCAATGACAGATTGTTTTGGGATTGCTTCGGGAGTGGATGGCCACATCCTTCTCCCCATTTTTTCGGTGCTGCGGATCAAATCCAGGTCCTCAGAGAGTGAGGAGCAGCGCTCTACCCACTGAGCTAAACCCCAGCGTTCATCGCTTAGGTTATATTACTTTCGAGTTACACTAAGTATTTTAAGTCTTTTTCTTACCTACTGGGGTGCAGGGAAGGGGGTTTGAAGTCAGGGCTTTGCACATTCGAGGCAAAGCCCCTTTTTATTATCACTATTATTATTGCCCGCAGCTGCAGCCCCTTTTTATTATTACTATTATTATTGTCTGCAGCTGTAGCCCTCTGGCATCGATCCCCTCAGATCTCGGAAGTTAAGCAGGGTCGGGCCTGGTTAGTACTTGGATGGGAGACGGCCTAGAAACACCAGGTGCTGTAGGCTTGGGAGACGGACCCGGCAACCCACTCCCAAAAACCAATCCACCATTGAAAACCCTATGAACATCAGAGAAGCACTGACAATAGTGTTTCACCTGTTGTACGCAGGGTCACTATGAGTCGGATACCGACTCGAGGGCACCTAACAACATTATTATTATCTCGCTAAATTGTTCAGGCTGCCTCTGGCCTAGAACTCATGATCCTCCTGCCTCGACCCCCACTGCTCCCAGAAACTCTGTATTGTTGTGTCAAGTTTGTTACAGAACTAAACATCTTCAAGAATCTCACTAAAGCTTTCCACATAGAGCAAATAACTATGATCGACTCTGTGTACAGAAGGTAACTGAGACCCTGGGGCAGTTAAGTGACTTGCTAAGGGGTGAATGTGTGTCTGTGCAGAACCAGAAGCGCAAAGAGCCCAACCTTGTGTCCACCCTCCACCCAGTGCCCTCTCCACGCCCTACATACCCCCCCACCAACCCCAGTCTTGGCCATCAGACCCGACCCCTACCCAGAGCAGAGGCCGGCGGCCTACTAAGGATACCGGGATTCCTGCAGCGCACGAGGACCGCCTCCAACCCAGGCTCCTGGGGAGGCCAGGGAAGTTCCCAGCGTCTCCTCGGCGGTGCTGGCGGCGCGGCCGGGATCCGAGGGAGCCGGGCAGAGGCGATGGTCGCGCAGGCCGCCCCGGGCCATGCAGAGCCGGGAACACAGAGGCTCCACCGGCCGGGAGGAAGGAGCGCGGCTGCCACTGCCCTCTCGCGGCTGCCCCTCCGCCCGCGCGCGCCCGGCCCCCCGGAGGCCCTGGCGTCCCCAATCCTCTCACCGACCGGGGGCCGTGGCCTCCTCCGCGCACCGCCCACCCTCGCTCCCGGCCGGAAGCCCCGGCTCGCCGCGAGGGGGAGCGCGCCGAGGCGGGACGGTAACCAGCTGGAACTTGCGGGGGCCCCGGGGACCCCGGGACGGTCCTGTGCTGAGGGCGCCGCGCAGGCGAGACGCAGGCAGTCACTGTCCGGCACGGAGAGAGGACTGTCCCGCTTTGGGACCTTGTCCAAACGAGTTGAAATCTTGAACCCTGACAACAGCGAACAATAGGAAGGAAGCCCCGCGCCTCGCCCCCCGCCAGGCCCGCGGTGGCGCACGGAGCCCCCTGGCCATCTGAGACTCTGCGCCCCGGGCAGCCTCCGGGGAGGGAGGGACGCAGAGTGGAGACCCCGGGGCCGGTTCCCGAGTGACCCGGGGGCGCGACCCCAATCGGTGACCGCCGTGGCCCGGGAGGGATGAGTGGTGCGGGAGGTGGGGTCGCGCGCGTAAACAGGGGCCACCTGTCTCACAGGGGGCACCTCCGAATGGAGCTGTGTCCCCGAGAGGACTCGTCCTTTCCATCCCTGCGGCTTCTCCCTCCCCAGCGACCCAACTTTTCACCCTGCTCCTTCTTGGGAAGATGGGCACCGACGCGCGGCCTCTATTCAGGCGCGACAGGGCTGGGGAGAGTCGAGGACCCCTCGAAACCCAGGCCGCGTGGGGAGCGCCCGGCGCAAGCTGGCTGCACAGGCCCGAGTGCCCCACGCAGGGCCCGGCACGCAGGGCGCACGGCTGGCGGTGCCCCCGGACCCCCGCCCAACGACCCCAGGTACCTCTGGCCTGTGCAGCCGGGTCGGGCCGCGGTGGCCGCGGGGGAATCCGACACCAAACCAGGATCACAGCTTCCAGCTCGCCGCCTGCGCCACGCCTCCGGTTACCCTGGCGTCTCTCGTCCCATCGGGATGCGCGGGGGCAGCGCTCCGGACTGCGGTGTGCGGCGACGGGTCATCGGATATCATTGAGAACACGTTCCTTTCATCCTCCCTATTATACCTGCCCTTTGCACGTGCGGAGAATGCGGTGACCGGAAAAAAAATTTTTTTTAAATCTTAGCTGTGACTCCAGACATGCGCCTGTAGTATTTGGTTCCAGAAAGCAGTGACCAAAAAGTAAAAGCAACAAAAAAAAAGGTGATGTGGTTGGAGAAAAAAAAGACCACGAAGAAGGGGGGATCTGGCAGGATTTCCGCTAGTCCTGCGGGGAACTACATATCCCAGGGCCCCCAGGGCGCCGGGACGCGTGGCCACTGTGCCATCCACTAGCAGAAGGCCTTACTAAGCCTGGCGGACGCACAAGCCAATCCCCTGGTCCTGCACCTTGGCTGGAACCTGGGACGGATTCGCCCAGAAAGATGCTCCGGTGGCCGCCGTAACGAGTTTATCATTGTTGGGAGAAAGAGAAGCCGCGCTGTTCTCGCTGGTTTTGGCAGAACGACTGGCATCGTTCACCCGGACATGCCAGCGCCACGGGGGTGAAATTCCTGGGGACGGTGAAGACCCGTGCTCCTGCCCGTGTGCGCATCGTGACACTTTTTGGAGCCGTGTTTGCTGCTGTGACCGGCCACGGTGCCCTTGCCGAAGCCTCCGCTGGTTCTGCCCATTTCTTACACGTCTTCATTTATCCGTGAATCACTGCGAGACTCCGTGTTGTAAATGTTCAGCATTTTGCTGCTTTCCTGCCTTGTTCTGGGAACTGTTCCAGCACTTGCCGAGAGCGGCGGAGAGAGGCTACTGAGCCCGGAGAAGAGCGAAGTATGGGGACCCGGGCTAAAGGCGGACGTCGTCCTTCCTGCCCGCTATTTCTACATTCAGGCGGTGGATACCTCCGGGGATCGGTAAATCGAGAAATGACTACTTAACTATTTGGGATTGCGGTTAAAACTCACTGTTTCTTTCTTCGGCTTTTATCTACCCTTTTATCTGCAACCTTTGTCTTTATTATTGGTGGGTACCGATCATGTGTATTTTATAGGGGGAAAAAATCTGGGGAGTAAAGTTTTCCAAAGCAAACTCGTTTCTCCATAGCAGTTTACATTCCAGAATATCTGGGTGCTAGCCACCTCTGGTTCTAACAGGCTTCCTCTTTCAATTCAATTTTCTCTGTAGCTTTGGAAGTAATTTTGAAATATAATATAATATTATATTATAGAATCACAGCTCTTCTTTTTGACTATTTTGATGGGTATCAGGGCAATACAAAACTCCTCCACTACTTCTAACTCCTTTTCTCATAAACTGTTATAAGGAATTTAACCCCGATCATTAAAAGACCTAACATCCTTCTCTGAAGCTGCCCTCAGTTTTTGGGTAGACATCTGCAGGTGAGCATGTTTTGAAACTCAAGAAGAAAAATGAAGTAAAATAAAGTACTAGCCAAGCATGCCTGCCGCTGTAGCTCTGTGGCATCCGATCCCGTCAGATCTTGGAAGCTAAGCAGGGTCGGGCCTGGTTAGTACCTGGATGGGAGACCGCCTGGGAACACCAGAAGCTGTAGGCTTGGGAGAAGGACCTGGCAACCCCTTCCCAAAAATCAATCTGCCATTGAAAACCTATGAACAGCAGAGAAGCACTGAGAAGCACTGACAATAGTGTTTCCTCTGTCGTACAGAGGATCGCTATGAGTCTGATACCGACTCGACGGCACCTAACAACGACAACAACGACAAGCATAATGTCTCACGCCTGTGCTCCCTGCAACACGGGAGGCTGAGGCAGGAGGATCTCAAATTTGAGGACAGAGGCAGCCTGTGTAATTAGTGAGACCCTGAATCAAGATAAAAAATAAAAATTGGGCTGGAGATGCAGCCCAGTGACAGAGCCCTTGTAAAGTATGTGCGAGGGCCTGGGTTCAATCCTCAGGTACAGCCAAAAGAAAAAAAAAAAAGAAAAAGAAAGTACTGTTTAGAACTACTTTGAAGGGGAAGTATGAAAATACGAATCTCCTATGTGATTGCAACGAAACCTTTTCACTCCAACAGAATCCATACGTTAAAATTATATTTAAAACTTATTTGTATAATTCATATACTTCCTTAATGATGATTGTCTTTATTATTGGTGGGTGCTGACCAGGTGTATTTTATAGGGAAAAAAAATCTTTGGAATAAAAAGTTTTCCCAAACAAAGCAAAGAAAAGTGGTAAATTTTGTCATTTGTCTATTAATAGTACAACTGGAAAAACTAAATATCATCTTTTTTTTTCTTTCTTTTTTTTCAAAGTCAGGTCCTTGAGTCTAGGCAAGCAGGTGCTTTACCACTATTCCTAGTCCTCTAAATTCTTTCTTTTTTTCTTTTGGCAGTACCTAGGAGTTGAACCCAGGGCCTGGCACATACTTTGCGAGTGTTCTACCACTGGGCTGCACACTCAACCCAGTTTTATTTTTTTATCTTGAATCAGGATCTCCCTAAGTTACGTAAGCTCCCTCTAGCCTCAAACCTGCAATCCCCCTGCATCTGCCTCCTGATTCGCTGGGATCACAGGCATGGACCACCAGGCCTGGCTAAATTCTTAACAACAGGAGCGCTCGTTCCAGAATACTTTTGTCCCTAATTTAATAGGCTCCCTACTTTGATTTTGCCCATAGCTCAGCAAAATTTAGACTACTGGTGTTTTTAAGAATCATTGAGAGAAATTCTTAAAAATAAGATCATCTTTGGAGGCAACAGTTGATCAAAAATTTCCAGATGGGATGGGTATAAATAAATAGTAGAGTGACAAGAATATTGTTATATATGGAATGCATAAGTTTTTTTATGCTTACATAGATTAATAGTTTTAACATGTTCCCTTCCAATTGTCTAATGAAGCTGCTTTATGTGATTTGGGCCATTATCATCCTCTTCTCCTTTTTTATCTCTGATCGATCATTCTGGTACTAAAAGCCAAAGAGAGAAGCAAGCAGCTTATGTGCAAAGAAGAATGTAGAGAAGAACAGTAAAAGTTTACAGACTGAGGGGCATAATTAATCACTGTGCACTTGTTCCTTACAATAATCTTTGCATCTCATTACTCTTCCCATCACAGATTCACATCTTCTCCAGGTGAAAAGGTGTTCCAGGTTAAAATCTCAGCACCTGATGAGCAATTCACTAGAGTTGGAGTCCAGGTTTTAGACCGAAAGGATGGGTCCTTCATAGTAAGATACAGAATGTACGCAAGCTACAAAAATCTGAAGATAGAAGTTAAATTCCAAGGTCAACATGTGGCCAAGTCTCCATATATTTTACGAGGTATTTTGGAACGTAATTTTATAACAGTAGTATCTGAGAACAATAATACATGTTATTCCATCAATAAAAACAATTTAGAGTTTTTTCACTGAAAATGAAAATAGATGTTTCCTAATTGAAGGCTAAATGAGGAGTCCTGGTTAAAAAAAGAGAAATTCATGATTTGAATGGAAATTATAATTTGTTAAACAGCAAGGAACACGTTGCTAGAGAATTTGCTCCCTAAAGACGCAACATCAGCAAGCATACTCAAGCTGAGTACATAGTCATCTTTCATACTTTCTTAATTGGAGATATAAGACTTGAAGTAACTGATGAGTGTTTTTGAAATTTGGTAGGTTGCGTCAGGAAGGCAGATGGCTTAAAGCACAGAGGGAGGTTGACGGTTGTTTTTTGTATTCATGCCAATGCCATTTTTCCAGAGAAATTCTCTGGTGGATGAGAGTACAGCTTTGATACATAGGGCCATCTCCTGCCCTCTCAGGAAACAGACCTCCAAAATAGTGAGGAAACTGTGTGTGTGTGTGTGTGTGTGTGTGTGTGTGTATTTATATATATATGGTTATATTTATATATACTTTTGTATATATGTGTGTGTATATATATGTATACATATATATGTGTGTGTGTGTGTTATTGTTGTTGTTAGGTGCTATAGCATTGGGTCGGACTCATAGTGACCCTCATAAGGTTTTCAATAGCTGATTGTTTCAAAATTTCTTTGGGAGAGGGTTGCCTTGTTCTTCTCCCAGTTTTGCAGTGCTGGTGATCAAACCCAGGTCCTCAGAGAGTCCAGAGCAGCACTCTAACAACTGAGCTAAACCCCAACCATATATATATATATATTCCCCAGAATATATTCCCAAGAAAGGTAAAGATTTTTTTAAGCATCTACATTTTCATAGGGGGCTGAGATTTACCTCAGTTGGTAGAGCTTTGCGCTGCAGTCTCTGAGGTCCTGAGTTCAATTCCCAGCACCGCAAAAATGGGAGAAGGGCCTGGCAATCCACTCCCAAGGCAATCCCGAAACAGTCAGCTATTGAAAACCCTATGAGGGTCACTTTGAGTCAGATACCGACTCGACGGCACCTAACAACAATGTTTTCATGATACAGCCAACCTGCAAAACCTTGAAAACATGCTCCCTTATCACCTACTGCCTGCGTCCAGTAGGAACCTGAGGATTACAGAGAGGAGTGATAATCAGTCTCAATTCAAATTCTTCTGTGTATTATGTTAGCGTTATTTCTATAAATGTATAATTAATTCCTTATAATATTAATGGAACAGACTGATGACAGGATTCCCTTTGCTTGTTTACTTTTTTTTTTTTTAAAGAAAAAACATAGTAGGAGTTCTTGGTTTACTTTTGTTGTTATTGGTGGTGGTTTTCCAATTGAGAAAAGTACCATAGACACTTTCAGACCCTCTGTGTGTGACTATTGAAATACGCTTCATATCACTTTTGGCCTTCATCGAAACTGATGGGTTCCTCTCATATTCCTTTGTCCATACTTGGTGATTCTTAAATAAACCAAACATAAAGTATAATGAACAATAATGTCCACACTAGAGCGTAGACTAGTACCCAATAGCTTGCTTTGAACTTATGCAAAGTGGACCTGAATGTACAAATAGCACTTCACTGGGAAAAGCTATCAGGATAGAAGGCTGACTTATTATCATAATCCCCCAACATAGTAAACATGTATTTCTTTTAAAATGTTCTCTTAGCTGGGCATGGTGGCACACGCCAATCATCCCAGAAACTCAGGGAGCAGAGGCAGCAGAGTCAGGAATTTGAGGCCAGAGGCAGCCTCCCTAACTTACCGAGACCCTGTCTCAAGATAAAAAATAAAAAAGGGGAGGGGATGCAGCTCAATGGGAGAGCACTTGCAAAGTATGTGGGAGTCCCTGGGCTCAGACCCCCAGTAGCACAAAAGAAAAAAAAAGTTTTCTTTCCTTTTTTTGTTTTGGTTTTGTACTGCAGGCTGAACCCAGGACCTTGCGCATGCTGAACAAGTGCTTCACCGTTGAACTGTACCCCCTGCCCCCTTTTGACAGGATTTTGAGACAGGATCTTGTTAAGATGTGTAGGCTGCTTCTGGCCTCTGGCTCCTGATCCTCCTGCCTCAAGCTTCTGAGTTGCTGGAATTCATATCCCCCAGTGTTAAAATACATTTTCAGTCAAAAAGCCCTTCCTACCCAACTAGTCAAAATTCATAAAGACCAGGCTGGGCATGGTGATGGATACATGTAATCCCACTACTTGGGAGGCTGAGGCAGGAGGATCAATTGGAGTTTGAGACAAGCCTGGTCTACATAGGGAGTTCCAGGCCAGCCTGGGCTACACAGTGAGACCCTGTCTCAAATAATATACATACATACATACATAACATATCTACATAATTCATCAAGCCTGTATTTTTGGTATTTGTTAGATGTTTCACATGCTGAGTGACATTTTCCTTGCTATACTTTATAATTCATGTGCACCCAGGGCCCGTTTACCACGAGAGTTGTGACTGCCCTTTGGAAGATAGTGCAGCCTGGCTACGGGAGATGAACTGCCCAGAGACCATCACTCAGATTCAGAAGGATCTGGCACATTTCCCTACTGTTGATCCAGAAAAGATTGCAACAGAAGTCCCAAAAAGATTTGGACAGAGGCAGAGCCTGTGTCACTACACCTTAAAGGACAATAAGGTACAGCCTGTGACTGAGGTTTGCTGGTTTACCTGATTTTGTTTTGGTTTTGACCATTTGGCTGCAACTCGATCAACAGTTTTATTAAACACCACACTGGTGAAGATGGTTGTGACTAGTTTTTCCTTGGTGAATCGGCTAATGCTTTTAGACTAACCTAATAAATATCAAATTCCCTTGTAGGTTTATATCCAGACTCACGGTGAGCACGTAGGTTTTAGAATTTTCATGGATGCCATACTACTTTCTTTGACTAGAAAGGTATGTGTATATTTTCTCTTTGAGTTTTGATACGTGGTATTGACCTAGATTTCACAATATAATTTTTCAAAATAAAACTAATAACACTATCAGGGCTCTTCTTTGCTGGACACTTATGATAATACTATTCTGAAGTTTTATATCATGTTGTTATTGTTGTTAGGTGCCGTCGAGTCGGTATCCGACTCATATCGACCCTCATAGGGTTTTCAATGGCTGAGTGCTTCGGGATTTCCTTGGGAGTGGATTGCCAGGCCCTTCTCCCATTTCTTGTGGTGCTGGGAATTGAACTCGGGGCCTCAGAGACTGCAGCGCAGCGCTCTACCCACTGAGCTAAATCCCAGCCCTTATATCATGTAGGGTACCTGTGTTAGTTTTTAAGGGCTGCCGTAACAAAAGTGTTACAAATTGAGTGGTTTAACACAACAGAAATGTATTCCCTCATAGTTCTGGAGGCCAGAAGTCCAAAATCAAAGTGTCGGCCAAGCCCTACTCCTTCTTGGAGTCCAGTAACATCCTTCCCTGCCTCTTCCTGGCTCCTAGTGATGCCCCTCAACCTGTGGTGGTCTCTGATTTGCACGTGCATCGCTCTGATCTCTGCCTCTTATCCCATGGCCTTCTTCCCTCCTCTGTCCATGTCTGTGTCTCTTCTCTTCTGATAAGGATACCAGTCATGTTGGATTGACAGCCCACCCTACTCCAGTGTGACCCCATCTAAACTAATCACCATACATCTGCGATGACTTGATTTCCAAACAAGGCCATCTTAAGATACAGGGGTTTAGTACTTAAGCATATCTTTTCAAAGGAAGCAGTTTAACTCATAGTTTTATAGTAAAATTATTTTGATATTAAACCTACTTTGAGTCCCAAGAAGCCTTGCTTATACTAAATCCTAGACATAATGTGCTTTAGTCAGATTCTAGTTCAGGTTAATGTTAAAATGGCTGATAAGAAACACTACACCCCTATTTACCATTGGAAAATTTATATATAATATAATATTTATTGAATGTGTGCATTTCTTATTCATGGAATATCACAGTACCGTTCTTAAGATTGCAAAGCATTTGTTGTTGTTGTTGTTAGATGCCGTCAAGTCAGTATCTGACTCATAGCGACCCTGTGTACAACAGGCGAAACACTATTGTCAGTGCTTCTCTGCTGTTCATAGGGTTTTCAATGGCAGATTGATTCTTGGGAGGGGGTTGCCAGGTCCTTCTCCCAAGCCCACAGCTTCTGGTGTTCCCAGACGGTCTCCCATCCAGGTACTAACCAGACCCGACCCTGTCTAGCTTCCGAGATCTGACGGGATCAGATACCACAGGGCTACAGCAAAGCATTTAGAATCAGTTAATTCTGAGCTTAGGTAATTACTCAGCATTGGCATTATGCCTCCTTTACGCTAAGACATCAGGATATTGGCAAATAATTTCTTCCTTATCTATGTCAGTTCATAGAAAAAATAGGAATTTTTTTCTTCAGGACTCCAGTTTCTCAAGAAGCTTCTTAAACTGACCAACATCGTTTTCACTTAAAATAAGGAAGTATCTCTTGTTTTACAAATATTCCTAAGCATTTTCCATGGCTAATAAAGTAGATTCTTTCATCATATTCATCATATTCTCGCCGTTTGTCAGTAGAGCCAGCAGTAGCTTGGAAGGTACGCTGCTGGCCTTGCTGTTGGGCTTCCTAAATTCAAATCCTATTCCTACCACTTACCTAGTGTGTGTTTTCTCCATGGAAATAGCTGACTCATTAACATAGAAGGCAAAGTTAAGAGTCCCACATGCTGTATTTTCCCGTAGCTTTCTTTCTCTCTTTGATCGTGGTAGAATCTCCCTCTGGGCAGTATTAGAACAGAAATTACCTTTGCCATCTCATCCTTTTTGTAGTAAGTCTGTTGGCAAATTCGGGCACCACAGAAAGGAACTTAGTGTACTTGTACGTGTGATTGCATTCTGCCTCTTCAAACTAAAGTTACCGTCATTGCATATGGCTTGAGATTGGCCTTTCATGTAGTACCCTTGCTAATTTATGGGGAGAGGGGTGAGTTTGAAGATAAGGTCTTATAGTTTATCCCTGACTGGCCTCGAATGCTCTGTGCAGCCCAGGTTGGCCTTGAACTCATGATCCTCCTGCCTTAGCCTCCCAAGTGTTGGGATTACAGGCATGTGCCACAATGCCCTGCTGTAATTGCTAATTTTAATTGATAACTATAAAGTAGTACACAATGCTAGAACTGCGAATAAGCTCTGGGTCTTTTGCTTATCTGTTTTGTTTTGTTTTCCCTAGGTGAAGATGCCAAATGTCGAGTTTTTTGTTAATCTGGGAGACTGGCCTTTGGAAAAGAAGAAATCCAATTCAAATATCCATCCAATCTTTTCCTGGTGTGGCTCCACGGACACCAAGGATATCGTGATGCCCACCTATGACTTGACTGACTCTGTCCTAGAAACCATGGGCCGGTGAGAGATGGGTCAGGGGAGACCCCAGCCTTGGCTGGCTTTCCTTGGTGAGTTCTTTTCTATCGGCCTTTGAGACGTAACCGTTTGGGAGGAAGACATGTTGCGCTTTCTGTCTTCTAGGGTGAGTCTGGATATGATGTCCGTGCAAGGTAACACAGGGCCTCCCTGGGAAAGTAAGAACTCCACAGCTGTCTGGAGGGGGCGTGACAGCCGCAAAGAGAGGCTGGAGCTGGTGAAACTCAGTAGGAAGCACCCGGAACTCATTGATGCTGCTTTCACCAATTTCTTCTTCTTCAAACACGACGAGAGCCTTTATGGTCCCATTGTGAAGCACATCTCATTTTTTGATTTCTTCAAGGTATGACATCATCTGTGGCCAGTCCTTTCTGCTTTGCCGATTTATGCGTAAATAGCGCTTGGGGAAGGGAATTAAAATTTCACAGCGTGGGAGAGAAGAGCACAAGCCACAGTGAGTTCCAAGGCAGGGAGATGCCAGGGACTCTGTACTCACAGCCAGAGTCTGTACTCACCCCCCACGCCTGACATTGAATCTGCTTTGAGGGACCTCTGAGCCCTGATAGAGCTATAATTTGTTTCCAGCTAACCCTTAAGATAAGCACATGTCAGATCAAATCTCTCCTTTGTTATTAACAAGTGCATGTAAATCATTTTATAAATACTTTTCCCAGGAGCGCAGCATTGCAACAAGATGTAAACCAGGTGTCTCTTATCAGGCCTTCTTGGAAAAGAATGACTTGAAACCCATCCAAATGTTCTGCCTGGGAATTCTGGAGATAGCATTCTGTATCTTACTCGTGTTTCCAAGGGAGTCATCCTTTCTTTGTCAACTCCCTTTCCCAGGCAGTGAGCACTGCCCCACTCTCCAGACCACTGAATGGTTTCTGAAGGCCCTCAGGTGGGGGAACAGTGGGCAAAAGGTGGTCAACATTCCCCTCTGTGGAGGAAGGCAAGTTACTAGCTCGCTCTGTCTGCCTTGTGGATGGCCAGGTTTTCTTTTGATGGGCTATATGGAGGTAGATAGACCTAAAGGATGCCACATGTTGAATCGTCAGTGTTTTTTCCATATATGTATCTCAAAGATCTTTGAAAGAAATGATTATAACTGAAGAGTGCAGATACTAGCAATCGCTCCTCAGAGAGGCGTAACGTCATCCCTTGGATGCCTGCCTGTTGAATTCGTTACAGTTAAGGCTATTGATTTCCACAGCTCTATGGATGTTTTTATTCATAAATGTTCTTGCCTCAGAGCTTGTTAATTTCCTTAAGACATATGCATGGCCATCTGGTGTTTAAAAACCCGGTTAACACGGCACAAAATGTGCCACTGTTAGGTGCACATGTGCGATCAATAAAGAAGTGGAGAAATGACAGAGTCACAGATCTACCTTTCCTTATGTTATATCCTTGTTGTTGTTAGGCTTGGGACAACTATTTTATTTTATTTTATTATATTGTATTTATTTTTGCAGTACTGGGGTTTGAACCAAGGGTCTCATGCTTGCTTTGGAAGCACTCTACCACTAAGCTGCAACCCCAGCCCATTTTTTATTTTTTATTGTGAGACAGTCTCGCTAAGTTACGCAGGCTGCCTTGAGCCTCAAACTTGCGATCCTCCCGCCTCCACCTCCTAAGTTGCTGAAATTATAGGCATGTGCCACCAAGCCTGGCCTCATTTTATTATTTTATTAGCTGCTTCATCATTAGGTTTGTTTCTCCCTTTGTGATATTTAGGACCATATAAGAATGACCATTTGAGTCTTGGTCAGCGTGGTATACAATGATAGCACTTGCTGAATGGTGAAGGCAAAAGGCAAAATCTGGGCAGTTTATATATGAGGATGGCAGGTTGATAGGTGGATGGGGAGGTTAAAAGAAAAAGAGTGGAAAATAGGAATGTAATAGAGATTCTTACGCTGTACCACTGTTTTACAGCATAAGTATCAAATAAATATTGATGGCACTGTAGCAGCATATCGCCTGCCCTATCTCTTGGTGGGTGACAGTGTTGTGCTGAAGCAGGACTCCATCTACTATGAACACTTTTACAATGAGCTGCAGCCTTGGAAACACTACATTCCAGTTAAAAGCAACCTGAGCGATCTGCTAGAAAAACTTAAATGGGCAAAGGATCATGATGAAGAGGTAAGGTCAGTTTCCTAGAACGCTTGCTTCTGCTGGTACCCCAGTATCAGAGATATGTTTGAAATGTGCCAGGAGAGTGCGTAGGATGCTCAGAGACAGCTTTTACCTGGACATGGAAAGCGATTTCCCCCAAAGTGAACATGGCCATTACATCTTGGATTAGTTGTCTACTCTGCATGTGAAACAAAAACTAAACCTTAGCCTTGGTTATGCTTTTTCTTTCATTTGGGCTGGTCTGAGACACAAGCACTGCCTCTACTAGGCAGTGAGAAACTTAAGATGTCGTGGCCGGGCGCGGTGGCGCACGCCTGTAATCCCAGCAGCTCGGGAGGCAGAGGCAGGAGGATTGCAAGTTCAAGACAGAGGCAGTCTGCGTAACTTAGTGAGACCCTGTCTCAAAAAGTAAAAAAAATGGGCTGAGGGTGCAGCTCAGTGGTCCAGCACTTGTAAAGCATGCAGGCACAAGGCCCCGGGTTTAACCCCCAGTAATGCCAAAAGAAAAAAAGAAAAAAAAGAAACTTAAGATGTCCAGTCTGGCAGGAGATGCTTTTAACTGTACTGTGGAGTAAAATGAGGGATTGCAGGAATAAGCCTCAAGCTAACTGTCCACTGAAAACTGTGAAGGCAGTGGATTTAGCTTCATTCTGCATCACTTTACAAAGCCATTGTTACTTTGCTTGATGTACATCTTCTTGCTCTGAGAGGCTCAATTCTAAAATACCAGAAACTTTCAAGCCTTTAAAACCTCTCTTTGACTTGAACAAACATACTCTGTTCAATGTTCCTTTTGCCACATAAGACAACCCCTAAAGATCGTTTCTTGCAGTTGTCTCACTGACTGTGTACTCTGAAGCTCTGTTTGCATAATGTCTGCATAGGAAAAAATATGTTCTGTTAAAAGATTTTTTTTTATTCCTGTAGGCAAAGAAGATAGCAAAAGCAGGACAAGAATTTGCAAGAAATAATCTCATGGGTGATGACATATTCTGTTATTATTTCAAACTCTTCCAGGTTAGTATTTTCCAAGGAAATAGTCATATAACTTAGAATTGGATGCGGTAGAGGCAAATAATATTTCATTTAACAATTTCTACAAGTATTGTAATATACTAGCATGCTAACATAAGGATACATATATAAGATATATACAGATATACATTTTAACAATTTCTAAAAAGTATATTAATATAAGGAGATGCATTTACTTCTTTGGATAAAAATCAGGGATGAATATTAAGTAATAAGAAATAACTGAAAACCAAAGATTAGCTGATGGAAAATGTTACAACATCAAGTGAAAAGTATTATTATTAGAACTATATGTTATGTGATTAGGAGATTAGCCTCTAATCCTTCAAAGTTACTCTTCAGGAATTTGTATTTTTCTCTGTGTATTATTACTGCTGCTTTACCATTTCTTTGTGTAAATAGTATAAAGTATGTTTGGGACTCTCATCTTAATCCCAAAATGAGCCATTACTTCTCTTAGAAATTATTTTCATGGACCCAAGCATTTAGGAATTATAATCATAGCATATAAGACAATGTAAACGTACAGCAATAAACCAGTTGTTTGCTAATAATAGTACTAGAGCTAGGTTAATGTTTTTTATTTCAGAATTACATATCTGGAGCTCCATATCTTAGGCTTTGCCACAGAGCAAAGTTGGTCTGTATCTGGTCACACTGGCCCTTCCTATTTTGGAGCCTTCCCTAGGAGATGATGAAGGGATATAGGGGGTCAGCTATGTAAAAATGAATGAACCAGGGGGATTTCCTATCTGAATTTCTAAAGATCTACTGGGTAGTGTTCATTCATTCAGCGATATGTAGCATGAGTACTTAACACAGTGCCTATCCCAGAGTAAGAACATAATCAATGAAGATGATGATTTAGGCTTGTGCAAGCCTTGGAATGGAAGGCAGAAATAGTCTTTGTCCTCATATTTTTATTCTAGGAGAGATCATGTACAATATTATTTTCATCATAAGGCAGAAGATGCTTAAAAAGAAGAAGTTATCTCAGTTTGGGTTAGAATAATTAGAGGTCGTTTAGGAATAGGCAGCCAGTGTTCAAAGGACACAGTCAGGACTCAGAAGCTCTCTTCTTAGGCATTTAAAGGAGATGGAGGATTTTGCCATCCACAGTTTGATATGACCAAGTGAAATGAATCTTGATCTTGTAAATTCCAGTATGTCTCATTTGGTGAGTGTATAAAAAGTGTTGCATAAGGAATGCTTCTCTATTGTTGCTTAACAGGAATATGCCAACTTACAAGTAAGTGAACCCCAAATCCGAGAGGGCATGAAGAGGGTAGAACCACAGACCGAAGATGACCTCTTTCCTTGCACATGCCATAGGAGAAAGGTACCAGAACTGACCCGCTGGCTAGTTTCAGAGTCAGAACTAATATTGGTCCAAATTCAGTTCATTCATTCCTCTAGTCATTCAGTCTGGCAACAAGTTTTGAGTTCCTCCAGTGGCTTCCAGGCAACTCAGTCCACCAGGCAGACAGATGTTGTAGATGATAACAATGCCCAAGAAAGGATGCTAAGATGCAGGTTACATGAGAAAATGCAGTAGCTCCCTGGCAAAGATGACACAAACTTTTTTTAATGTGAGAATTCAGATCTCCTGGCTTTGAACAGATGTTGGCAGTTCTAAAACTGGTTTCCCCATGAGATAGTTTAGGCAGAGTTCATCACCTCAATGCAGAGATGAAAACATACATCCATGAACATTCATGTTATGAAATTATTCTTTTAAAAGCAATCTCTGTTGATACCACCACATGATGACTTCATTTATAGGAATCAGGTTCACACATGGACTTACAAGGCTAAAAAGGACTTTAGAGGTCATGCAGTCATTGTCTTCGTTTTATGGTTAGTGAAACTAAGCCTGTAGAATGTAGATCAAAATGATTTAGCTGGATTATAGCAAAGCAAAAAACAATCTCTAATGATCAGATTGTATGTATGGTTGCATATGGAGACATAGTATGTCAAGGGAGTGTTTTGGTTATAGTTGGTTTTGTTTGAAGACATATAGATTGCATAAACCACATTTGTGTGTATATGTGTATAAATATACTAGCTTGACATTTTAAGCAACACTGTCATGTTTCTGAATGAACAAACTTGTGATACTGTAACCAAAAATGAGAAGGCAGATTTGGCAATTAATTATGCCTACTTCTCAAGGGTTTTTCAAAGGACTCAGATGACCGCTGGCCTCAGCGGTGTGACACAGCTAGCTCATGTGAATTCACCGATTGTTAAATACTCAGGAATATTGCACACTAGTTAAATTTTTGGTAGCTTATAATCAGCCTGGTGGGAGTATTTACACCGTGATAGCACATGCTACAAGTCAGAATTTTGATTGCTTTGTTTTTGTCTTTGTCTTTTTCTGGAGAATTGACTTATCACTAACTCAGTGGCCCTGATGTAGGACATCATCAGTGTTAACCCTGTCAGTGCTGCAAGGCCAGAAAATCACTCAAAGCCAATGACAAAACAGGAATTGCCGGTTCAAAAGGTTCCCCCTCAACAGGATCATGATTTAATATCACAATGCTTCTCACTTTGGCTGTGTGTGAGAATGGCCAGCTTCCTTTTCCTTAATTTTTTATCTTTAAGCAATTTAGAGGTGGTACCAATTCACTGTCTTCTACCGATCAGTAGAAGTTAGGGACAAAATGACAGGTTTGTTCATACTGTTCATAACACAAGGGCTTGCTTTTATGGTAACACGGACCCCTGGATGTTTGGGTGCCCATCAGTAGCCTGTGAAACACAGTGTGATTTTCCGTTTGGATGATTCTGAGTCTCCAGAAATAGTTCTGGGCCCTAAAAGCTCTAGCAGCCACTTGGCTTTTTATCCCCCTCATCTTTAGGGAAAAATAATTAATTGACTGGCATTAAGTCTTGTTGACTCATATAAGACTTCTAGATGGCTCTAAATATTTTGCCTCTTAATTGCAGACCAAAGATGAACTCTGATATGCAAAATACCTTCCATTCAAATCATGGTGCTCTGAAGACTCTTCTTAACTGAAAAGAAGAATATTTTTTGAGTATTAATTCCATAATGATTTAAAATCTATGTGTGATTGTTTGCATTATCAAGGTGTTTCCACTTATGCAGTGTTCCCATGACTGTATTTTGCACCACATTTTTAGCATTTTATAATAAAAACATCTTTATTTTAAAGGTCTATGTCATGCTGATTCTTAGTTGTGTTTGGACCATGGAGCAGATAAAGAGGAGTCTGGATCCTTGACTCCAGCAGCCTGCTGACCACCTGCCCTGACTTCAATTACATGTCCAAGCTATAAACCTCTGTCTCCTTTAAGCCATTATTATTTTGGCTATTTACTCACTCACACCAAACCTCATTCTAACAAACGCGTCATCCAAGGCCTGTCTTAATCTGGCCTCTGCCTACACCTTTAGTCAAATCTCTCACCACTCCTGAATGTGAAACCCAAGGTGTGGCAGAACCAGTCCTATCGCTGTTCTGTCAATGCCTATATTTCCTTCTCATCTGGGTATTTGCTTTTCCTTTGGTCCAGAAGCCATTACCTGCTGTTCATCTAGCTCTGTCACCCTCTGATGCTCATTTCAGGACTCTGGCTCGCCTCTGGCTCTGCCCCTTTGCACCCTTTTATCTTAGTCCTGGCTGTACTATGTGGTAATTGTCTGTCGATTTTTCTCTTCCACCCAAGATTTTAAGCAACTTGCCTGCAGAGCCCATCCTTTTCTTCCAAGTATTTCTTTTTTTCTTTTTTTTCTTTTTTGCCGTACTGGGGGTTGAATCCAGGGCTTCATGCTCGCATGCTTTGCAAGTGCTAGACCACTGAGCTGCACCCCCAACCCATATTTTTACTTTTTTGAGACAGGGTCTCACTAAATTATGCAGACTGCCTCTGGTCTGGAACTTGCGATCTTCCTGCCTCTGCCTCCCAAGTCCCTGGGATTATAGGCATGTGCCACGGAGCCCAGCTCTTCCAAGTATTTCTAGGGCTTAACAGGGCCCCTATACCCTGAAAAGCTAACAAATGTTAAATGGTTGAGTGAATGAATGAATGAATGAATGAATGAATGAAGATCACTTTGAAATTCAGTTAAAAGCACTGAAAAATGTCAGTGGGTAGCACACACCTACACTATAATCCCAGCTACTCAGGAAGCTGAAGCAGGAGATCACAAAATTTGAGGATTGTCTGGTCTATGTAGCTAGTTCAAGGCCACTCTGGGCTACATAACAAGTTTGAGGCCTGTTTGGGCAACTTAGAAAGATCATGTCTCAAAATTTTAAAAAGTTTTAAAAAAACACTGAACCACATGTAATGCCTCATGAATTCCTTTACCAGTCTCCTTTCCATCCATCATCCTATTAATCTTTTGTAAACTTTTCAAAATTGTGAAATCTACATTCAGAATATAAAGCATCTCTGCAGTTCAAGAAAAATTATGAGAAAGCATCCATGTAGGTACTGCCAAAGATTCTTGGACCACACTTTAGCCAAGCTCCTTAACCTTCAGCTAGGCCCATCTGAGCACATCCTTGTGAAATGTAGTTTTAGCAAAAGCTCTGCTCAAACTTCCCCATCCCCCCTCTCTGATCACTCTTGATACGTAAGCAGGTTCCTCATCCTTTGCCACCCCTCAGGGGATGTCCAATCTCACTGGCCTGTTTTCAGCAAGAATCCTGTGAGGTCTCTGACCAGAATCACTCTCACCCCCAAAGCTTCCTCTAAGTAATTTTCTAATGACTCCGACCTTGCTTGTTTGCTATAAATTCTCTAATTCTTCTTATATTATTATTATTTTTTTTTTTGAGACAGAGTCTCACTGGGTAGCCTAGCCTGGCCTGGAACTCCCTCTGTAGCACAGGCTGGCCTTGAACTCGCCATGCTCCTGCTTCAGCCTCTCTAATGCTAAGATCACAGGTGTACCACTATACCCAGCTCTAGTACTAATTTATTAAGGTTTCTCAATAGGAAAGGCATTACATTTTATTAAAAACTTTTTAGGTATCTATTGAAATCTTCATATTTTATTTTGCTGTTTTTGCTGCATTAATCCATAATGGATTACATCAATAGCATTCTAGTTTTGAAACATTATAAAAAGTCCACAGTCATTTCATATTGTTACTTTAATACATGGCTGAATTAACTATGACACTATTTAATTTAGGATATTTTGAATTATATCCCACAAGCCAAATCTGGTCTGCCACCTGTGTGTTTGTATAACCTGCAAGCTAAGAACGATTTTAACCTTTGTAAGTGGTTGAAATGGGGCTGGGGCTTAGCCTAGTTGGTAGAGTGCTGCGCTGCTCTCTATGAGGACCAAGGTTTGATCCCCAGCACTGCAAAAATGGGAGAAAGATGTGGCAGCCTACTCCCTTCCCCCCAAAAAACCCCAAAACAATCAGCCATTGAAAACCCTTAGGGTCACTATGAGTTGAACAGGAACCCAGGGCACCTAACAACAAGAAGTAGTTGAAAAAAATCAAAAGAATATTTCATTACATGTGAAACTTCCATGAATTAAAATAAATAAAGCTTTCATATTAGTTTCCTATTGCTTCTATGAAAAACTACCACAAACTCAGCAATCTAAAACAACACAAATGTATTATTTTACAGTTCTGGAGATAAGAATTTGAAATCAGTTTCCCTTGGCTAATGTCAGGGTGTTGGCAGGGCTAGTTCCCTCTGGAAGTCTCTGAGGGGAGAAAATTTTTCCTACCCTTTTTTGGCTTCTAGGGTTGCATTCCTTATACATCTTGGCTGGGGACCTCTTTCTCCATCTTCCCAGCTGGCAGCTTAGTATCTTGACAGCTCTTTGCTTCGGTTGTCACATCATCTTCTGCCTCTCTGAATGGTGTGGTAGTATTATTCATAATAGCCAAAAAGTGGAAATAAGACATTGTAGGGGGAAATTGGGAGAAAATTGGCAAAAACCCCCAAACTGGGAAAACGGCTTTTGCAGATCTGGTTTGTAAACTAGAAATCTAGGGAAAATGAAAGTAACTTGATTGGCCATTTGTCCAAAACCCTTCACAAATCCTCTGAACCTGATTGGACAATTGGATCAAGTTGATTGGCTCAGGTCATTTGGTGGGTGAGCTATATAAGGAGCTGCACTACAGCAGTGCTTGCTCTCCTGCTGGCTCCCTCTCTCTCTCTCTCTCTCTCTCTCTCTCTCTCTCTCTCTCTCCCTCCCCTCCCCAACCGACCTTCGACCTTTTGTAAGGAAAGAACTCTCACCTGGACCACCAAGGAGAAAAGAATGCTCTCTCTAGAAGACCACCAATGAGGAAAGTCTCTCTCCTCTGGACCTTCGACCACTAACTAGACAAGAACTCTCTTTCCATCTGACCACCAGCGAAGCAGGAACTCTCTCCTTGTAACCACCGAGACCACCAACACGGGAGTATCTGCCCTTGAGGCAGTATGAGAGCAGCTAGTACTTAAAGCTGTATGCTTTGGGTTTCTCCCCACCCTTCTAGGGGCAGGGAGAAAGAAATAAAGAGCTGTGTTTGTCCCTGCACCACAAAAGCGACAGAGGCTTTTTCCTTTCTCCCATCTCAGCTGGTGTCCCGAGGGCCCCCAGGGTCCTGAGTGAATTGTGCTTAGTATCTGTGTATGTGGCGACGCCGCCCGTCCGAACATCTGGGGCGGACCGGGAGGTGCGCACCCCAGAAGACATCAACTGGTAAATGGAATTAAAAACTGTTGAAATAAAAGGAAATGAGTTATAAAGAGGAATAAAGTACTCATGCATGCCACAACATGGATGAACACTGAATTCTGGGTGCAAGAAGCCAAGTGCTCCATTTATATGATGTGTTCAAAAATGGTAAACATAGAGACAGAAGTGTGTTAGTGACTTTCTGATGCTAAAGGTAAGAACACAGAATGACAGATTTCTTTTAGGGGTAATGAAAATGTTCCTAAAATAGATCATGGTGATGGTTGTGAATGGTTGTAAAATTACTAGAAATCATTTGTACACTTAAAAATGAGCAGATTTCATGCGTTTTAAGAAAGCATATTGGAAAATTAGCAAACATTAGCTGAAGATGTAGCTCAACGGTACAGTGCTTGTCTAGGATGTGAGGCCCTTGATTGGATCCCCAGTACTGCAAAAAAGGAGGAAGAAAATGAGACATTAAAGAAGTGTTAATTAAGACTTCGTAATTTGGAAAAGCACTTGTGATAAATGGCAACGAGTAAGTGGTTTGGGGGAGTTTTTTCCTTACATGTACTGTGACAGCAAAGAGGCTGGGAACCCAGAGCAGTGGGTTTGGGGTAGGGTCATTCATCCAGGAAATATTTGCTAGGCGTTACTCCATAACAGGAGATTCACAGTACACACACACACACAGTGTTCATCGGGAATCTACAGTCCAGAAAGTCCCATCCATAGCGTGGATGGAAATGAGTGGGGGGAGGCGATCAGAGATCTCGCTGAAGAAACGCCATGTGAGGGAAGGCCTCAAGGATGAGGCTGAACCCCTAGGATCTTCTGAGGAGCGGGGTATCCAGAACGACCCCCGCGGTGAGGCGCGAGGACCTGGGGGTCCGGGCGCGATGACTGCAGAGGCGCCGCCTGCAGCCGGGGACCCGGGAAGGGCCACCGGGAAGCCAGGTCCTCAGGCTGTGCACTCGGGAGAGCGGGGTGCGGAGGCTCCGCCGCCGAGTGGGGGGTCTCAGCCACGGCCCGCCTGACCCCCGGCCGTGCTGACCACGCAGGCAAGAGGTGGCCACAGGACCTTGCCCCGGACAGCTTCTGTCACGCAGGCAAGGATCGCACGGAGGCCGGGCTCCGGCTGGAACCCGCACACAGGGGACGGCACCGCCACGCGAGGACCGACGCGGGCCCGGCGGCGGCAGCACTAGCCCGGCACGCGCAGGGCCCGGGGTCTGACGCCCATCACCGAAAGGAAAAAAGCAAAACAAAACTAGAGAGCGCGGCGGGCCGCGACCCAGCGCCTCCCGGCCAGAAGGATGTGGAGCGGGAAGCAGGAGACCAGCTGCGTGGCGGCCCGCGAGCCGAGCCCGAGGCGAGCTGAAAACTCCGGCTCCCGGCGTGCCCCGCGGCGCAGCCCGCGGGCGGGGGCGGGGCCTGCGCGCGCGTGCGCAGTGGCGGCGCGCTGACGGGGGCGGCGCGGCGGTCGCTTCGAGCGCGTTAGTTCGCTCCCTGAAGAGAGCGCGGGCGGTTGGGAGCCGGCGGCCACTCCTGTCTTCGCGGGTGAGTGCGGCGGCGGCGGCGGCAGCGGGCGGCCGCGCGGGGAGCGGGAGGGCGCCGGGGCGCAGCGGGCGTCGCTCCGCGGGGGCTGTGGGTGCGAGGCGTCCGGGGCGCCGGCCGGAGGGGCGGCGTCCGTTTGGCCCGGGAGGGCGGAGCGGGGGTCGGGGCGGCCGGGGCGATCGGGACGGGGCCGCCGTGGACCGCGCGTCCGCCGAGCGCCTCCACCCGGGCGCGGGGCGGCGTCGGCGCGGGGCCGTGCGGGGCGCGAATGCTCCATCCGCCGGGCGGGCCGGTACCCTCGGGGGAGGCGCAGCCGCCGCTCGGTCAGGAGACCCCGCGGCGGAGCCGTCGGCTGCTGACCGTTCGCACGGGGCCGCCGCGGGCCGAGCCCAGGGCCGGGGGGCTGAGGCTGAGGCTGAGGCGGCGTCGGCGCGCGCTGGGTCGCGGGTCCCGGCGGAGGTTCTGGAGGAGGCGGCCGGCGCGCGCGGCGCCGTCGGTCGCCAAGTGTGGAGGAGACGGGCGGGGGCCCGGCGGTAACAACACGCAGGACAGCGGCCCGCGCGTGGCAAGTGGAGGAGCGCGGCCGCTCACGCAGCGGGAAGGAGGTGTGACAGACCCGGGGGGCGGCGGTCGGGTGGTGCGCGCTACGGAGCGGGGGTCGCAGCCAGCCTCGGGCAACGCTAAACAAGCTTGGGGGGTGCCGCGAAGCAACTCGGTGTGAACCACACACACCGGCAGCACCAGAACGGGAGCGGAGTTTGTACAGCTCGCGTGGGGTGGTGGTGGTGGTGGTGGTTGTTAGGTGCCGTCGAGTCGGAATCCGACTCCATAGCGACCCTACCTACGTACAACAGGTGAAACACTATTGTCAGTGCTTCTCTGCTGTTCATAGGGTTTTCAATGGCGACTTGTTCTTTTTTTGGGGGGAGGGGACTGGGTTGCGAGGTCTTTTTCCCATGCGTGGGGGTTGAGAGGCTTTAAAAAAATGAATTAGGTGAAATGTTCTTAAGAAGCAATTAGATATGTCCCCGTCCACATTTCACACTTTAGGGTGACTCACTCTCCCACTGCCTGCAGCCATAGCCCTGTGGCATCGGATCCCGTAAACAAGGTCGGGCCTGGTTAGTACCTGGTTGGGAGATCGCCTGGGAACACCAGGTGCTGCAGGCTTGGGAGAAGGACCTGGCAACCCACTCCCAAAAATCAGTCCGTCATTGAAAACCCTATGAATAGCAGAGAAGCACTGACAATAGTGTTTCACCTGTTGTACATAGGTTCGCTGTGTGTCGGATACTGAGTTGATGGCACATCACCACCACCACCACCTCTCCTACTGTTAGAGCCTTCCCTGAGTGGAGGATTACTATCTTGAGAAAGTAGAGGAGCGGGTTTTTACGTTAGGGTACCCAAGACATAGTTCATATGGGGCACATTGATGAAAATAAGGACACGGAAGGCTGAATTCCTTCATCCCCTTCTCTTATTCAACTTCCAGAACTACATCCAGACTAATACGTCTAGAGAATTGGGGATTGGAAGGAGATATACAAGTTGGTCACAATGATTGCTTCTAGGAAGGGAAAGGAACCTGGTAGCTGGCGAAAGAGTGTGAAGAGAAATCACTATTTACATTTTTGTTCTTTTAAAAAGTTGTACTATGTGGGTACATTACCCGTTTTAAAGTAAAATATATTTTAAAAAATTATTTTTAAAAAAATTTTAAAACTTATGAGCAGACCTTGACACAGCATTTCGTCTCACAGGTATTTATCTTACAGATAAATCTACACACAATTGAGGGGCCGGGTTTGGCTCAGTTGATAAGAGTACTGCTCTGCGCTCTCTGAGTTGCTGGTTCAATCCCCAGCATCCCCAAAATGGGAGAAGAACGTGGCAATCCACTCCCAAAGCAATCCAGAAACAATCAGCCATTGAAAACCCTGTGGGTAGCAGAGAAGCACTGACGTTGAGCATGGTGTAGCACAGTGTTGGGGAGCATTTTGTTCTGTTGTACATTGAGTTGCTGTGAGTTTACCTAACTTCAACAGCACCTAACAACAATAGCACATAAGTAAAAGTAATGTAAGTATAATACTACCTGGAAAGATACACAACAAGGCAGTGATCTGGTTTTCTTCAGAGAGGGGTTCTGGGCGCAAGGCAAAAGTAATGATAGAGTTTTTCACTGTTTTCTTGGTGCCTTTTGATTTTGAACCATATTATCCTTACCTACTGAATGAAAGAATGTTAACGGGAGCAATTGGGTGAATATTGGAGATTCTGATGTTAATATCCTGAAAAATAAACATTCTCTTATAATAGGAATACTGCATAACAATCCCAGAATTTCAGTTGTTTACATTTCATGTTTATAATTCTTCAGGACAGCTGAGATTTAGGTAATTGGGTGGACTAGGCTGGACTATAGTTTGGGGTTCAGATCTGCTAAACATGTCTTCATTCTAGGACCCAGGGTGAAAATTCAATACTTGCTGGAGCTTGCTTTTCTCAAGGCTCAGGGTGAAATTTCAAGAGGACTTCTAGGAAATTGCCATGCCTCAACTTAGAAGTGGCACATTGAAACATATGCCTATATTATATTAGTTAAAGCAAGATACATATGCTGCCTCCTTGGAGTAACTGAAAAGTCACATGACAGTGGGTGTGGGTGCATAACATCTGTTACAGGGAAGGAGGAAGATAAATGTGATAATGATGGAGGAAATGATTTCACAGATGCAGAACAATTAAGTAGAGGATGGTTAAGACTGAAAATGCTTACAAAAATTATAGCATCCAACTTTGAAATGTTCATTTCTGTGTCTAGGTATCACATTTGCTTTATCTTAAATAACATCTGCCAGCTCCATATCTGGCCTTACAGTCAATTCTGAGTACCCATTAAAACCTTAAAAGTGAGATTTTATCAAATAGTATATCCATAAAGATACCAGTTTTTAGAGAACTAGTTCTGAATGTGTTTATTTCTACTACTGAATGTGTTCATTCATAGTTCTTATGTCATATCTATGTCTGACAACTTACCTTTCACAACAGAATCTTCTTTTCAGGGAGATGTCCTTTGCTTCTCAGATGTAATGCACTTTAAGTTTATTACTCAACAGTGAAAATGAGTCATACAGAGGTAATAATATTTTCATATTCTTGTATCCTCAGGTTTCCTTTTTTCTTTCTTTTTTTTTTTTCCTTTTCTTTTCTTTTTTTTTTTTTGGTAACCATATGGCTTCAGGGTAATTTTCAGCTTGCACTGTGAGAGGCAGCACAGCATTAGTAGTTAAGTGTAAGGACTCTGGACTAGACTGCCTGAGTTTGAATCCTAACTCGTGGCTATATAACCTTAGGCAAATTACTTATGTGTTGTGCCTTATCTATAAAACTGGGATGATAATAACACTTGCCTCATAGAATTATAAGGAAGGTTTAAAGGAAATAACACATATAGTACCTGACATACAGTAAGCATTTCTTAATTAATACTTTTTATTTGGGGGCCATGACTTGAATCATGAGTCCTGCAGAACAAACATGTATACTTACTTATTCAGTTGTCTGAATAGTCAAGGAAGTAATATGATCTCTTCATTCTCTTGAATTTCAGGTTAAATTAAAAATACCTTTTGGAAATAAATTACTGGATGCTGTTTGTTTGGTACCTAACAAAAGCTTAGCATATGGAATAATTCTTACACATGGAGCATCAGGAGATATGAATCTTCCTCATTTGATGTCACTGGCATCCCATCTTGCATCTCATGGGTTTTTTTGCCTGAGATTTACCTGTAAAGGCCTTAACATTGTACATAGAATTAAGGCATATAAAGCAGTTTTGGTAAGAAAATTTCTTTATGTTCACTTACTAAGACTCGTTCATAAATTTAAGACAAATTTTGTTAGCAGTCATTTGGTTTTATTTATTTGTTTATTATTATTATTTTTTGCTTTCCTGGGAAGCTGAACTGCTGGGAGGCTGAACACAGGGCCTTATGGATTTGATAGTGCTCTACCACTGAGCTGCAACCCCAACCCCGTTTATATTTTTTTATCTTGAGATACGGTCTCACTAAGTTACACAGGCTGTCTCTGGCCTCAAACTTGGCAATCCTCCTGCCTCCACTTCCCAAGTTGCTGGAATTACAGGCATGCATCACTGTACCTGGCTTATAAAAAATCTTTTAATATTCTTAGAAACTCAACAGTACATAAAGACTGATTAGTGGTCAGATTTCTCTTTAATGCCATCAGTTTGTTTCAAGGAAAGTGAATGCTCACATCGTTAAGTGTTCCTCCTTCACACTGTCCAGGAAGCTACTTGTGATTTTCTCACCGAATTATGTGACTTTAGAACTTAGTTTTTTTGCCTACTATGCATGTCCAAATATGATACTTTTTTTTCCTGTACTAGCAGGGTGAACCCAGGCCTTGCACATGATAGGCAAGCTCTCTACCACTGAGATGCATCCTCAGTCCCTTTTTTATTTTGAGACAAGAGTCTAAGTTGAACAGACTGTCTCTGGCCTCAAACTCATTCATGATCCTCCTCTCTTAGGCTTCCAAGTCCATGGGATTAAGGCATGTGCTGCAGGACCCAGCTGCTGTTTTCTATATGTTATTTAGAAACATTGCTTAAAATTCTGAGATAAAGTCCAAATCTGAAATTTCTTTGAATCTAATTATTTAAATCAGATGTTAGTGTTATCAAATTTGACAGGAAGCCTATACTAACCTTTTTTCAGTAATTTATTCTTTAGAAAGTTTTATGCTTGAATATCTTTATAAAGGTAAATTGACATTTTTCTCACATACCTGCCAACATGCATTACCTGATGTGTGGTTTATAGTGAACACATGACCAGAAGAGGAAAGAATTACGCACCTCTTCCATGAAGAATATTTAAGATTTTTTGATTGTCTTTGCATAGATGTTCATACATGTCAGTGATCATAAAAAATGCCTTGGTTTTCCAGTAGAATATTACATGAAAGAAGAATTGATAATTTTTTCATTATTTTATCTAGAACTACCTAAAGACCTCAGGAGAATACAAACTTGCAGGTGTTTTCCTTGGAGGTAAGTTTCAATGGTTGTGAATATTTGTTAACTACCCATTCTAATATTAAAATTATTTGATAAAAGGAAGTTGTTTATTTTGGTAACTAACCTCCTTGATGTGACAGTACCTTATATACTTAAAGCAAATTTAAAGCAAATGTGTATTGAAATCTCAGGATCACTTATTTATTTTCCAGTACTAGGAGCTGAACCTAGGTCCTCGCACATGCTTTGGAAGCACCCTACCACTGAGGTGCACCCCAAACCCCATTTTTATTTTGAAACAGGGTTTTGCTAAATTACGGAGGCTGCCTCTGGTCTCAAACTTGCAATCCTGCTGCCCCTGCCTTCTGTGTTGCTGGGATTACAGCTGTGTGCCACTGCACTTGCTCTAGGATCATTCCTTTTATTTATAATCTTTGGATCACTCTCGCAAATGATGATTTAGTCATAAAGAATTTCTTCATTCAAGTATTACTCAGAAAAATAAAAATAATTGCTTTTTTTAAAAAAAAGCTATATCAGTATATGTAAGTTTTTCATAAGGCTGGAGGTTTCCATTATGGGTATTGCATACTCACTTTTTTGGGTTCACTTTTTCCAGTAAATAAACATGAACAGTAAATGAAATGTAATTTTGCCATATCATTGCTGCTACTTTATGTGAATGTTTATATTTCATACTGAACTTAATTTTAATTGATTTTAGGTCGTTCAATGGGCTCAAGAGCAGCTGCTTCTGTAATGTGTCATATTGAGCCAGACGATGCTGATGATTTTGTTCGAGGTCTCATTTGTATTTCTTACCCACTGCACCATCCAAAGCAGCAGCATAAGCTCAGAGATGAGGATCTCTTTCGTATAAGAGATCCTGTACTGTTTGTATCGGGCTCAGCAGATGAAATGTGTGAAAAGGTGACTTAGAACCTGGTGTTTATATGAACAGAGAAAGAATGAGAAACAGAAATACCTGGATAACAAGATATTAGCCAGAATATTCAGTCTCTTTAAAAAGATGCTAATTTGTCTAACATTAGTTTTGTGCCTTTGTTACTGTCTTGCTGTGAAGAACCTAAAAATAAAAGCTTACTGACAGACTACAGCTCCCTGAAAAGAGAGTTGGTAAATGGATTAATCCTTGTTTTGGAAATGAGTGGTTAAAATCTTAATGTTCTGATTTGGGGATTATTAGAGTGTAGATTTGGTGTATTATTTCAACATTCAGGCAGACTGTTATAAAATCGACTCCTAAAAAAGAGTTGCCAATATTTAACATGATTGGATATTAGCCCAGTATTATGAAACAACTTTGTATTCCTCAAAGCATATACCGGCAATTTCTTTGGAGAAAAAGTTTTTTTGGAAAAATTTTTGAAGGGGCCCAACTTATTTAACTTTTTAGTGTGTCAGTGAATGCTTGGTCTGTTCTGTGGTAATACTCCGAGAGAAGTGGGCTGCCACTTCTGTGGACGTTTTCTTGCATATTCCATTGCCTAGAAAGTTGGTGGTGGAATACGCATTTAATGAATACTTACTAAGTGGATGCTGTTGTAGGTGGGGGAGAGAGAACACCAGTAGAGCATTGGTCTAGTATCCTCTTCTTTTCCCCTTAGAACTTGTTGGAGAAAGTGGCACAGAAAATGCAAGCTCCCAATAAAATCCACTGGATCGAAAAGGCAAATCATTCCATGGCAGTGAAAGGACGGTCAACAAATGATGTTTTCAAAGAAATAAACACACAGATTTTGTTTTGGATCCAAGAAATCACTGAAACGGAGAAGAAATAACTGTCGTTAGTTAAAAGCCATGTTATTTTGAATACAAGTACGGTTATTTTGAAAAAAATATATACCTCTCAGCATTGTGAGATATATTTCAGACTAATGTTCTTTACTGTTGCCCTATTTTTGAAACACATTTTAATTGTGAAATTAATATCCTTTACAAAATATCTTTTGAAAGCACTGTTGTATGAAGATGATGTACAAATATTGAAAGTGGTCTAAATATAATTTATTTTCACTAGTATAGTTAAGTTTTGAAAAAAAATTAAAACATTTGAATTTTGTTACAAGGTGCTTTTGTCTTATTGAAAAACACCTGAGAAAGTACTCTAATTTTGAGGATAGCGTCTTTAAAAAAGAAAAGATAGGACTAGGGGTGTAGCTCAGTGGTAGAGCACTTACAAAGCATGCTCAAGGCCCTGGGTTCAATTCCTCACACAAAAACAACAGAAAGAAAAAAGAAATAGTTTACTACTTTATAAATCTCTAACTGTATTTAATGAAGTAAAGTATATACATCTTTTCACCTCATTTATAAATCTCATTAAGAGATGGGAAAACAGCCACATTACAAATATGGGACCATAGATACTTTTGGGGCTGGGGTTTAGCTCAGTTAGTAGAGTGTTGTTCTGTGCTGAGGCCCTGGGTTCGATCCCTAGCATTGCAAAAATGGGAGAAGGATGTGACAATCCTCTCCCGAAGCAATCCCAAAACAGCCATGAAAAACCCTATGAATAGCAGAGAAGCATTGACATAGTGCTGGGCATGTTACAGTGTCCAGGAGTGTTTCATTCTGTTGTATATAGGGTCACTATGAGTTGGACCCAATTTTATAGCACCTGACAACAACAACAAGTTTTTAGGCTGAAGTAATATCTCATTGAAGACTTAATTACTGAAAGCCTTTTAGAGGTGAACGTTCATTAGGTTTGCAAAGACAGGTAAACACTTGGAGATTACAACATAATGTGTAAAATCAATAGATAGAACATCCTCCAATTAAGAGGAGAAATAATAATGGCTAAATGCTAGAACTAATGTGCACCATATCAAGGCAGTTAGGAACAATATATTTGGTCTTGAGAAATTCAGGTATTTCGAACTAGATTTTGATATTGAGTTACATTTTTAAAAAAGCATAGCTTCTGTATTTCCTATAAAATGCACAAAGTGAGACTGATAGAAAATAAATTTGTAGTAAAGAATGATTTTCTGTAGTAAGTAAGTAATCCTATCAGTAGGGTCAGTTTTAATTATTTGTAATTTTCCTAAATAAGGGGTTAAGAATGAAAATGTAGGTAGCAGCATCTGAGTCATAGAAGGAAATCATGTCCCAACTACAAATTCAAGATTCCTATTTCACTTAGTGTATAATAGTTCCTTTGTGACTAACTCACTTACTGAACAAAGACTGAATTTTTTTTTAAATGTATAATTAAACAATGGCATTTGACACTTTCAAATAATACTGGTACCAAAAGATTATAAACAAAATATCTGGAGTACAAATATAATGACCAGTTATTAACCACTGTGAATCAATTGGGGAATAGTTATATGAACTAGAAATAAAACTAATGGGAAAGGAAAATACAAAAGACAACTTACTGCAAGTCAGAACATACCATATAAGTACAATGGATTTAAAAGATTACTAACCAGGCTATCCCCCATGTATCTGTCAGCTTGTGCTGTGGGGGCTTGTGTGTTACTGTGATGCTGAAAGTTACGCTACCGGTATCTTAGCTACCAGTAATGCCACCCTTGGTGGACAGGTTTCAGCTGAGTTTCCAGACTAAGACAGACTAGGGAGAAGGACCCAACAGCCCACTCAAACAATCAGCCATTGAAAACCTTACGAATGGCACAGAAGCACTGTCAACTATAGTGCCAGAAAATGAGTCCCTCAGGTTTGAAGATATACAAAGATGACTGGAGAAGAGCTGCCTCCTCAAAATAGAGTTGGCCTTAATGATGGGAATGGAATAAAGCCTCAGGACCTCTACTTGCTGATGTGGCATGACTCAAAATGAGAAGAAATACAGTGTCTGCAACAAGGCACAATGTTGGGGGGTGTTGTGTTCTGTTATATATAGGGTTCCTATGAGTGGGACTCAATTCCATGGCACCTAGCAGAACACAAAACAATCAGGCTATGCAGTTATAATATTCAAATTTACACAAACTGTAGGCATAATATGAGAGAGATTATCTCAAATACAGGGGTAATGATGATTAAAAGTTGATTTGCCTGTATGGTCTATAAGAAACTATTCCTTATTGATGCAATAACTTGCCATTTGAAAACCATGTACCTCATCATGATTGGGGAATATATAAGATGTCAAGTATAAGTTGGGGAATGTAAAGATATAAGTGATGTCTAAGGCTAAAGTGAATATTTAGGAAAAGACTCACCTAACAACAACTTGACTGCAGATTTGCCACGTCTTGCAGGAAAACATGCAAGTTTGAAAGTACTGTCAAAGAGCCATCCTGGTACCTTCACTGATAAGCCCCAATTAATGACAACCTAGACCAGTGCTTCTTATATAGGGGTGACTTTACCCCCTAGGGGATATTTGGCAATGTCTGGAAACATTTTTGTTTGTCAGGACTGAAGTGGGTGGTGCTATGGTATCTTATAGCTAGAAGAAAGGGATGTTGCTAAACATCTTAAAACGCATGATAGCAGACACAACAAAGTATTTTGTCCAAAATGTCGATAGTGCCAATGTTGAGAAACTTTGCCAGACAAACCAGTTTGGAGATTATCTTTAAATGCTTTCTCCCTCACCAACAGTTCTTCCACCACCTTCCCTAGTCCATTTGCTTCCTTATAGTTAATAAATTTTGGATTTTCTGTGTCTAAAAGTCTGATTCTACCCCTCTTTAACCTAATTGATTTTCCTGTTGTCTCCTTTGATAGACCAGTGGGGTATTTCCAATTCAAAAACTTGATTCTCCAACGGTGGCTCCACGCTAGGACCCATCAGCATTTTAGCCTTTCCCCTTTTATTTTCTGAACAATAACAATAGTACTGTAACTAACCTAGACTACAGTTTTATAAAAAGGAACCCTTTCTGCCTCTTTCTTCTTTCTGCAAATTACTTTGTTAATTTTTGTTGTATTACCAGATCCTACTATTAAGAATCTTAACACAACTTTGCCCTTCTTTACAGCTCCCGTTGAATGACTTGCAAAGTATCTCTCCTCAAACCCCAATAGGATGTTTTTCCTTTTTTATGTCAGTTACACTCTGTCTTCTCACTGAATTATTAATACATTTGCACCTATTACAAACTCTTTCAAATTGGAAATTTTTAAATTCATCTTTAAAACACTTTTTGGTTGTTACAGTGCCTTACACATTAATTATTCAATAAATATTTGTTGTACTGGAGGAAAATATTTCCAGAGTATTTCTACTATGCACAATCCTGGCTTTATATTGCTATTTTATACACCTAGTTTGAAAATTTTAAATAAAAAGCAAAATCCCAGTTTACAACATCCGTTGGTAGATGGGAAATGCAATAAGTACATATTACCCATTGGTAGATATAATAGATTTTTAAAGTTTTTTGGTAGAATTTTTTTCTGAGTATTTTCTTGTGTCCTTTCTACTATTAGTAATGGGCTCTGATTTTTTTTAAAATTGTCTTCATGATTATTAAAAATAAATCTAGCATTTTTGTGTGTGGTGGGGGTCCTTAGGGCTTGAACCCAAGGCCTCACACATGCTTTGCAAACACTACCACTGAGCTGCATCCCTAGCCCCTTTTTTATTTTGAGACAAAGTCTTGCTAATTTACACAGGCTGCCTCTGGCCTCAAACTGAGATCCTCCTGCCTCTGCCTCCCAAGCCACTGGGATTGCAGGCATGTGCTACTGAACCTGGCTTAGTATGTACGTATTTTTATGCTGCTCACTTAAAGTTGACTAAGAAAAGGTTTTTAAACTGGGCACTATGCACACTGTATTCCCAACAACCTGGGAGGCTGAGACAGGAGGACTTGGAGTTTGAGGCAAGACGCAGCCTAAGCAATTTAGTGATACCTTGTCTCAAAAAATAAAGGGGTGTAGGGGTGTGGCCCAGTGGTAGAACACTTGCCTAGCATGGTCAAGGTCCTGGGTTCAACCCCCTAATACCACCATCACTAAAGAAAAAAATGTTTCTAGTACAAGGGATGGGACCGAAACGTCTATGCTGCATAGTTAATAATTAAACTTTCATTAGTAGACAATTACTTAAGTAACAAACAGAGCCCTTGTGGTTGTTGTTGTTAGGTGTCGTCAAGTTGGTATCCAACTCATAGCGACCCTCATAGGGTTTTCAATGGCTGACTGTTTTAGGATTGCCTTGGGAGTGGATTGCCAGGCCCTTCTCCCATTTTTGGGGTGCTGGGAATTAAACTCGGGACCTCAGAGACTGCAGCGCAGCGCTCTACCAACTGAGCTAAATCCCAGCCCCAAACAGACCCCTAGAGGGAGATAATACCTCTGTAAACTATATCAGCAGGAGTGATAAGCAACAGTTCCTTTTAAGTGCTTATTAAAGCTAGTCAGTGGAATACTAACTAGGAGTAAAATGCCATAAAGCTTGGAAAAATTGAAGGAAGTAGGGAGTAAAGTATTGAAATAATTCTCTGTAAGCTAGTTAAATGAATTAGAGAATTTCTATAATCAGGTAAGATAAATATTTCACTAGATCCTTTAAATTTTATAGGAAAACCAGCAAAATAAAATCACTCCCCTCAAAAAAAACTAAAAGAATTTTAAATGTGTTTGAAAATTAAAAAATAAGAAGAGGGAAAAGGCCAGGTGCCATTCATGGCTGTAATTCCAGCTACTGGGGAGGCTGAGGCAAAAGGATTGCAAGTTTGAGGTTAGAGGGAGCCTGGGCAACTTAATGAGACCCTGTCTCAAAATACATAAAAAGATGCTGTGGGTATAGCTCAGTGATAGACCACTTGCCTAGCATGTATGAGGCCCTGGGTTCAACACCCAGGACTGCAAGAAAAATAGAGGAAAAAAAGTCTTAAAAAAACAAACCCATTGTTTATGTGGAGAGGGGACAGAAAGGAAGGCAGGCATACTTTACCACAGTGCTTAAGAAATTCTGAGAAATTGGTGAAGTTTCCTCTAAAGCTAATAAATACCATGCATGCTGGAAGAAAAAATTCAAGCCTCAAGTGGCAGTAGTGAAAGATTCTACAGGGAAAATATTAAATGATGCAGGAAACATCAAAAGAAGATGGGAAGAATACACAGAGTCATTATACAAGAAAGAATTGGTAGATGACCAACCATTCCAAGAGGTTGCATAGGAAGAGGAACCAATGGTGTTGAAGGACGAAGTGGAAGCTGCCTTGAAAGAACTGG
>VMDO01017578.1:0-44474 GCA_007922755.1 Pedetes capensis
TTGAGCAACAGAAGGTTATTGCCTTGTAGTCATGAAGGCTAGAAATCCAAAAGTGAGGTGCTGGCAGGGCTGCGCTCCCCCTATTGCCCGGACCCATCTGGCCTCTTCCTGGCTCCCAGTGCTTGCCAGCAATCCTCGGAGTCGCTGGGCTTGTGGCTGCATCTCTCCAGGCCTCTGTCCTCATACGGCGCTCTCCTGTGTGCCTGCATCTTCCGCTGGTTGTCTTGTTCTGAGGACACTGGTCCTGTTGGACAAAGAGCCCACCCTACACCAGGATGGCCCCTTTGTTAGGTGCCATGGAGTGGGTGTCCGACTCATAGTGACCCTATGTACAACAGCAGAAATACAATTGTCAGTGTTTCTCTGCTATTCATAGGGTTTTCAATGAGGGATTGATTTTGGGGAGTGGGTTACTGGGGCTTTCTCCCAGGACACCCCCTGCCAAACTGATTTCATCTGCAAGGGCCTGATTCCCTGGTAGGGTCACACTCTCAAGCACTGGCTGGGGACCTCAGCATGCCTTTTGGGAGGACACAAGTGAATCCCTAGCCCTCCTTCCCCTTTCCTTTCTCCTGCCTCAGCTGGCAGCCTGGCTGGCTGCTCTTTGCCTCCGGAGAAGGATGGGGAGCCAGCAAGCCCTTTGGGCTTTTGGGTTTTCTAGAAGCCTGAGGAAGACTGGGGTGTGGGCATCATGCCTTGGCCAGAAGTGGGCAGACTGTGGCGGCTTCCCGCTTCCCTCCAGAGCCACCCATATCTCCCCATGAGCGTGGTTAGGAGGCAAGCCAGACCCTTAAAGGGGTGGCTGCCTGTGGGCTGTGCTCCCCAGGGACATGTCTGTTCCCCGGAGCCTCACTCAGCCAGGAAGCCGCAGAAAGCCGTGGGCCACCAGAGAGCGCATCTCATGACCTTTGTTGTACGGCTCCTGTTCCCAGAACAAGCGGATGTGGCTTTGCAGGACCATGGGGAGAGAAAGAGGACTCCACAGGAGTCCACAGGCTCTGGGTCCTGTGTGTGAGCGAGGGGGGTCACCCCAAGGGCGCCTCATCCCCTCAGTTACAGGGGTGAACGGCACCAAGAGCTGCCTGTAGGCTGCAGCCATGCTCCTCCAGTCCCACACTCAGCCTTGGATTCCTGACCTGTCAAAAGGAGATGACAAGGTCTTGTCACATAGGGTTAAGATCTAAAAAAAAAAGGCATGTGAAAATACCTGTCAATTATAAAGGGATATGAAAATAATATCTGCTATTGTCCAAAGGGGCTGGGATTTAGCTCAGTTGGTAGAGCGCTGCACTGCAGTCTCTGAGGTCTCGAGTTCAATTCCCAGCACCGCAAAAATGGGAGAAGGACCTGGCAATCCACTCCCAAGGCAATCCTGAAACAGTCAGCCATTGAAAACCCTATGAGGGTCACTATGAGTCGGATACTGACTCGATGGCACCTAACAACAACAACAACATTGTCCAAAGAGGGCTGGGGTTTAGCTCAGTGGGTAGAGCGCTGCTCTGCACTCTCTGAGGACCAGGGTTCCATCCCCAGCACCACAAAAATGAGAGAAGGACCTGGCAGTCCATTCCTGGAGCAATCCTGAAACAATCAGCCATTGAAAACCCCATGAGGGTCATTCTGAGTCAATGGCACCTGACAACATTGTCCAAAGAGATGCTCTGTTAGCATTTGCCAGGAATGCCCCATTGGCAGCCCTTGGCACAGAACTCATTTAAACAGGAAATCTGCACTCCACCAAGCAGCTTGGGGACAAGACGGCACAGGAGCAGTGTCCCTCCATATGACAAGTACCCAGCTGCTATCTTCATCCAACACCCAGCCCTCCACAAGGGATATTTCCTTCCTTCCTTCCATCCATCCTTCCTTCCTTCCTTCCCTTCTCCTTTCTTCCTTCCTTCCTTCCTTTCTCTCTCTCTCTCTCTCTCTCTCTCTCTCTCTCTCTCTCTCTCTGTTTCTTTCTTTCTTCCTTTCATTCTTTCTTGCAGTACTAGGGGGCTGAACCCGGGGCATTGCACATACTTTGTAAGCATTCCTACAACCGAGCTGCCCCCCTCTTTTTTATTTTTTATCTTGAGTAAGGGTCTTGCTAAATTATGCTGGCTGCCTCTGGCCTTGAACTCATGATCTTCCTGCCTCAGCCTCCCAAGTCCCTGGGATTATAGGCGTGCACCACCGCATCTGGCCCACACTTCCTTCTTAAACCTGTTTCCCCGCTAGACTTGCCTTCGCTGAGTTCCCTTTCATGATGGTAGGATTCGTTGAACAGCCATTTGCTTATTAGATCAGCCCAGACCTGGAGTTTTGTTGACTGAACTTGAACCCTGGCACAGTGGGCGCACATGCGTCCAAGCAGTAGCACAGTGTTCTGCTAGCATATTCCTTTGACCTTCTGACTGATTGAAATCTAGATGTCTTTGGAGCCTGTCCCCCCAATGCCCCTCGTGGAGGGTCCCCTCAGCTGCATCCCCCCACCGTGGTTGTCCCCCCTGCCATGACACAGGGTATGGGGGTCCTTTCTTCTGCAACCTCCCTCCATGGCAGGTGTCTGGCCGGGGGGCTGTAAGGGGCATATGGTGGCTGATGGATCCGGACACAGCCTAAACCTCTGCTCCCTCTCGTCACCCACACACACCTAACTTTGAAGCTTAGGCGGCCGTGGGTGCGTGGACACCAACATCAGCTTGTGTGCGAGGCATCTGAAGGCACGTCAGCACATCAAACCTTCAAGATGTAAAAGTCAGCGCCCGGCGAGGTGGCGCATGCCTGCAATCCCAACGGCTTGGGAGGTGGAGGCAGGAGGATCGCAAGTTCGAGACCAGAGGCAGTCTGCATAACTTAGCGAGACTCTGTCTCAAAAGTGTGAAAAATGGGCTAGGGGTGCAGTTCAGTGGTCCAGGACTTGCAGAGCATGCAGGCGAGAGGCCCTGGGTTCAACCCCCCCCCAGTACCGCAAAAAAAAGAAAAAAAAAGATATAAAAGTCTCTGCTTGTGGGCAGGAGCTGGGCAAGGAGCCCAAGGAGGCATCGCTTTTCATCAAACCTGAGGCGCAATGGATTGTGTGGTGCGCCATTATTTCCCTTATTGCCTTGGAAGAAACCATCTGACTCGTATTCGGTTTTAAGATGTGTCCCAAGGTCAGAGTTGATGAAACACTGGATGGAGTGCACCTTGTTGTTGTTAGGTGCCATTGAGTCGGTATCCGACTCATAATAACCCTCATAGGGTTTGCAATGGCTGACTGTTTCGGGATTGCCTTAGGAGTGGGTTGCCAGGTCCTTCTCCCATTTTTGCAGTGCTGGGAATCGAACTCGGGACCTCAGAGACTGCAGCGCAGCGCTCTACCAACTGAGCTAAATCCCAGCCCCCGGAGTGCACCTTAGAAGTGATGAAATACATTCATGTCCCCCTTTAAAGAGCCATAATGTCACTGGGAGAAACAGCACCCCCCAAGCCACCGTGGCCAATGCAGCCCCTGCTGGATGGTGAAAGGATCGAATGGGACTCAGGTGCACTCGGAGTGGAGGCTGGGCTGTCCACAAAAGCCAGGGTATGGAGTCGGCCTAGATGTCCATTAACAGCTGAGTGAAAACAATGTGGCAGGTATGCACAATGGAATTTTACACAGCTGTGAAGAATGATATGACCGTGTGGCATTTGCAGGAAAATGGATGCAACTGGAGATAGCCTATTAAGCAAGATAAGCCAGACTCAGAAAGACAAATATCTCCTGTTCTCTCGCATATGAGGAATCAAAATTTGAAGAAAAAACAAAAACAAAAAACAGCCTATGTGTGTGAGATTTGAAAGTAAAAGGGAGACTAGAGGAGGAGGGGAATGGCAGGAGGGGCAGGGAGCAACAAAGAGGGGCTAATGATGGGGTGAAAAGGAGCGAAGTAGACAATATAACTGTGTGAAAATGCCGTAATGAAATCCATTATAATATATGCTAATTAAAATTTTGAGGCTGGGAAATACGGGGGATGTTGGAGTGCAGATTGGACTAATGTTACTTGGGTAGAGTTGATAGGGACCATTGAGAAGAGAGAGGAGGTGAGAACACAGGAAGGGCTAGGTTGCAAAAGGCAGGTGGGTATCCAAACTGGAGAAATGGGAAATGAGAAGGTAGGAAAGGCATGATAGATTTCCAGATTTCCAGATTATGGTCATCCCTGTTGTTGTTGTTGTTGTTGTTAGGTGCCGTCGAGCCAGTATCCGACTCATAGGGACCCTCATAGGGTTTTCAATGGCTGACTGTTTTGGGATTCCTGTGGGAGTGGATTGCCAGGCCCTTCTCCCATTTTTGCGGTGCTAGGACTTGAACTCAGGTCCTCAGAGACTGCAGCACAGCACTCTACCAACTGAGCTAAATCCCAGCATGGTTTTCCCTAAGGAGCTTTTATTCTTTAAGCATTAGGGAGCCATAGAGTGTTTTAGAGCAGGGAAGGAGCATGCTGAGCCGTCCTTTAGGAATCTTAATGTGGTTGGAACATACAGAACATATGGAAGGGACAGCTTGTGGGAAGCAGACCGGCTTAAGAAACAGCAGCAGAAGCCCAGGTAGGCAACAAAGACAAGAGCAGGAGTGGGAAATGAACAGGAAGGCATGACAAGAAACTTGTATAGAAAAAGTAGATGCACAGGACATGCTCGGGAGGGCTGCATTTCTGACATTTGAGTCTGGACCGTGGCAGATGCAACACCAGAAGCCGGGGCCTGGAAGCCCTCGTGCCAGTCCTGAGACCCTATTTCCTGCCCCTAGCCTTGCTGAGGTCAGCCCTGCATACCCGGAGCCGCGGAGGCACCTCCCGCTTGCCACAGATTCCCCTTCCCTGGCGCGGTTCTGGTGGCGCTCTGCAGCCGGTCACTGTGAGTGCGTCAGACGCCCCCCGGGCCATCTCATTTGGTTCTGCAACATCGCTGCGCAGCAAGCAAGGCCAAGCTTTACTCTCTGTGTGTCGAGGAATCAAACGGCCTTCATAGGGACCGTGGGAGTCCACAGCAGCCCTGGGACCTGGAGCGAGGTCCCCATGTCTGTCTGCAGGTGCTGGTGGACCTGGCTCCCTTCCATAAGGAGAGCTTGTTGTTGTTGTTAGGTGCCATCGAGTCGGTATCCGACTCATAGTGACCCAGTGTACAACAGGGGAAACACTACTGTCAGTGCTTCTCTGCTGTTCATAGGGTTTTCAATGGCAGATTGATTTTTGGGAGGGGGTTGCCAGGACCTTCTCCCAAGCCTGCAGCACCTAGTGTTCCCACGCGGTCTCCCATCCAGGTACTAACCAGGCCTGACCCTGTTTAGCTTCAGAAATCTGACGGGATCGGACACCACAGGGCTACCACTGCAGGCATAAGGAGAGCAGCGTGCTGCATAAACATCAGGTGCCTTGTCAGGTCCAGGCAGCCCCCCTGCTTACCTGCAGCCAGCTCTGTCTCAGGGGGAGATTGCTCCTTGTTGTCGTATGCCCCTCCAGGGGCTGGGGGAGAAGGTGTGTAGCCACTGGCGGCACTGTGGGCCACCACTCTCCGTGGTCACGCCCTTGATCGTCCACAGCCCTGAGGTCTGCCCCGCCAGGGCCATGCACCAGTTCCCAAAGCCAGGTCCCAGGAACCCCTGTGTTCATCATTTTTCCTTCTGAGGGACCGAGTGCTCGGGGTGAGCCCAGCTGCTCAGCCTGTGTCCTAATAGGCTCAGAGTTTTGTCCACTAGCGAAGAGATGAATTATTGAGAACCCCGAATCTAGCAGTGCCCAGGACACGAGGCGCACACACCCCAGAGAAAGGACTGTGACAGCTTACGCTTGCTGTTCTAGAGGGCAGAGATGCCCCAGGGAGAAGCCCCTGTCCTCAGGGAACATTCCAGAAGAGGGACAGAGACTAAGGCAAGTGAATGAGAAAGTTGGTTTTGGACACAGACAGGTGTGCAGTGGCTGCTAAGGCCGCGCTGGCGAGGAAGAGACCGGAGCAGGAGAGGAGAGAGGAGGAGGGGAAGCACAGTAAAGATGAGAGACACCAGCCCTGAGGCCAGACCAGCTAAGCCCAGGCCAGAGACCTATGCAAGGGGGAGGGTAGGAAGTGGCAGTGAAGGATCCGCTGACCACCAGGGAGTTTGACATCTACCAAAGTGAATCCCGAGCAACTTGGTCGGATTGTCTCTGCAGAACTGTACATGGGAGGCATTGTGCAGGCAGAGGTCTGAATCAGAAGCTGTGATACAGGAAATTTTATACTAGCATACAAAGATACCTGTCTTATTCTGTTGTAAGGTTTTAGTGCATTGGTGTTAGGTGCTGTTGAGTCAGTGTCTGACTCATAGGGACTCAACATACAACAGATAAAACACTATTGTCAGTGCTTCTCTGTTATTCATAGGGTTTTCAATGGCTGATTGTTTTTTGGGAGAGGGTTGCCGGGTCCTTTTCCCAAGCCTACAGCACCTGATGTTCCCACGTGGTCTCCCATCCAAGTACTAACCAGGCCCGACCTTGCTTAGTTTCCGAGACCTGAAAGGATTGAGCGCCACAGTGGTAGAGCTGTACGCTTTTAGTGAATAACATGATTTCAAAATAAGTTAATTTTAATACTCTTAAAACATAAGTGATAGCAATTCCACAATAATGCAACTAAAAATTATATAGCTGTGATTTTTAGAAAGATGTGGGAAGTGGCTCTGTGACATTTTTATTCCTTTATATTTCTTTCAAAGCCTGTAGGATTCCAGAATTTTATTACTTGAACATTATCTCACTTTTTAAACATATTATATTAAACTTGGAAATGTCTTTGAGGGAAGAAAATGTGTGGGAGACTATAAAACATAACACAATTGTCTCGGAATAAAGTAAGTGAAGATGTGGATTGTCTGAATTTAACAGAAAGCCTATCGCACTTCAGAACTTTTTCTTCTTGTCTATATCTCCCAGGTGGGAGAGGGGGACCCGGGTGATGGATGAGGGTCCAGACCAGGAATAATGTTGACCTCTAGTAAGGTTGCAGCCTTAAAGATGGTGTGGATAAGCGATGAGAGAAATTGATGTGTTGGGGCTGAGAAATGATACGTTTGTTGTTGTTGTTTGGTGCTGTTGAGTCAGTATCCGACTCCTAGCAACCCTACGTACAACAGGAGAAACACTATTGTCAGCGCTTCTCTGCTATTCATAGGGTTTTCAATGGCAGAAGGCTTTTTGGGAGTGGGTTGCTGGGTCCTTCTCCCAAGTCTACAGCACCTGGTGTTCTCTGATGGTCTCCCATCCAAGAACTAACCTGGCTCAACCTTGCTTAGCTTCTGAGATCCAACAGGATCAGATGCCACAGGGCTACGGCTATAGGCGATAGAAATGATATGGGTTTTATTTACGAAGGAGGAAGCTCGCAGGGGGCGGGCTTGGAGGCATCCATTCCTTCTCTTTGAGCCATTTAAGTGGGAGACACCTTTTGACATTCAAGGGGTAACGCTAAGCAGCAGTGTGGTGGCCCGCTGGGGGTTTGGGCCAGAGTAACACAGTTCAGAAAGCACTAAAGCGGAGGCAGCAGATGAGGCCATGGGGTGACCGGACCGATTTCCCAAGGCTGCTATAATCAAATACATAAACCACAGACCCTCATTCTCTCCCTGCACTGGAGGCCAGCAGCCCAAGATCAGAGTGTCAGGAGGCCCCTGCTCCCCTTGAAGGCTCTTGAAACGTCCTGTCCTCTTCCTGACTTCAGGTCGGTCTCCTGCATTACAGGGTTGTTTGGCTTATAACTGTATCACTCCTGCCTCTGTCTCCATTGTCGAGTGGCACCCTCCCCTGTGTCTGTCTGCGTCCAAGTCACCCTCTCCCTTAGAAGACACCAGTCCTGGAATTAGGGGCTGTTCGGATCCAGTGTGACCTCATCTTAACTTGACTACCTCTGCAAAGACCTTATTTCCAAGGTACTGGTGGACCGGAACTGGTGGACCGGAACTCTGGAGGGATGGGATCTGTTGGGGTAACTACTTTCCCTGGATCACGCAGATAGAACATCCGTTCACCCCAGCCACAGAGGGGACACGAACAGGCCAGAGAAAGGACCTCATCAGGTTAAACTCACTGAGCCATGACTTTATTGGGGTGGCTTCCAGGAGCATGAGTGACCCCTGGACTGTTCTTACAGGCAGCTACCCCACCAGAAGAGTCCCTCCAAGGAGTCCATCCCTTGTCAATTGATTGCTGTCTACATAGGGGTGAATGTCAATTGTTGTTAGGTGCTGTCAAGTCAGTATCTGACTCATAGTGATCCTCATAGGGTTTTCAATGACAACTGTATCGGGATTGCCTTGGAGTGGGTTGCCAGGTCCTTCTCCCATCTTTGTGGTGCTGGGAATTGAACTCAGGACCTCAGAGACTGCAGTGCAGTGCTCTACCAACTGAGCTAAATCCCAGCCCCTTTAGTCCTTTACAACTGTAGGCCCAACTGTAGCTGGGTGTTAGTGGTGGTGGTGTTAGGTTGGGTCCAAATCATAGCAACCCTTTGTCCAACAGTCGAAACACTCCCTGACACTGCACCATGCCTGGCACTATTGTCGTGCTTCTCTGCTATTCATAGGGTTTTCAATGGCTATTTGTTTTTGGGAATGGGCTGCCAGATCTGTCTCCCATGCCTACAGCACCTGGTGTTCCCAGGCAGTCTCCCATCCAAGGACTAACCAGGCCCAACCCTGCTTAGCTTCTGAGATCTGATGAGATTGGATTCCAGGATGGTACATACACTAATCTTATTTTGTTGCCGTGATTATAGTCCAAGAGTTCCCAGGTCATCACATCTGCTCTCTTTTAAGATGCCAGCGATCACGTCCAGCCTGGAGGAATCGGTCACACTACACTATTCAACCCAGTGCAGTTACCAGGGGAAGGATGAAGGTAGAGAAGAAACCTGAAAGTAAAGGGCAGTAGGGTTCCTATGTTGAGAGAACAAAGAGAACGGGAGCTGCCTAGTGATGACCACAAGGGAACATGGGCAAGGGCTGTCTCTCATGAACACAGAGAAGCACTGTTTTAGCGAGAGAATGGTCAACCATGTCACACACTGCTAGAAAGGTGCGCCAGATGGACCCACTGGTTTTGGAAACAGTAAGGTGACAGGCACCTTCGGAGTTCAAGCTAGTTGATCTTCATTATCAATGTGATTGGATTGAGAAGTGTACAGTGGTTACCTTTCTGTTGCTGTGACCAATTATGTGACATAGGTAACTTATATGAAGAAAATTTTGTTTTGACTCATGGTTTCAGAGGGTTCAGTCCATCACGGCAGGGAAGGCATAGCAGACCAGCTCAGTTCACATCATGGCGGACCAGGAAGCAGAGAGTGGAGGAGGAAGCAGTTGGGGATAATAAATCGCCAAGGACCCACCCCAGGGACTTAACTTCCTCAACTAGACCCCACTTACTAAGGTTTCTACAATCCCCCAAAATAGCACTACCAGGTAGGACCAAGCATTGAAAACATGAGCCTGTGGGGATATTCATGCCAAACAAAGCCCCTAGGGTATTAGTGAAGCACACTTCTGAGTGTGTTTGTGAAGCATTTCCAGAGAGCAGCAACCAAGGGGGACGACCTGCCCTGAATGCAGGCGGCACGGTCCCACAGGTTGTGGGCCTAGACTGAATAAAAGGGGGAAAGGGAAGAAGCCAGCCAGAGCACGCATTCTGCATCTCTACTTCCTGTCTGCCATGAAGGGAAGAATCAACTCCGCCACACACTCCTGCTGCCGTGACGTGCTGCCCAAGCACATGGGGCCAAGCAACCAAGGTCTGACCCCTCTGAAACCATGAGCCAAAATAAATCTTCCCTCCCTTGAGCTGTTGATGTCAGGGATTTTGTTAAAGTGTTGCAAAAGTAAAACGGTAGGGCAAAGGCATGACTGCTTTGGGTTGACAATGGGTTGGGGACAGTGGAAAAATGAAAGTAACGTCTGAGAAGTCTCTGTTTCTCTGAAACCTGGAAGTAGAGCATGGGAACAGAGTCAAGGCTGGAATTGAAAGACACGAGGTGATGATGCGCCCTCTGTGGAGGACGGCGAGCCACAGCATCTAGCAGACAGGGAGAAGCCAACAGTGGTAGAGAGGTGAGCCACTGGAGTGAAGTCTGGGATAGGTGAGAGGCAGGACTCAGCATGCTTGGGGAGTACTGGCCTCAGTATAAGGGCAGGGACAGGCCCCGCGCCATGACGGGAGGAAGCACAACAATTCTGGGAGCACATGGCAGTGGGACCTGTGGAGAAGGGGACAGGTTCTCATTTGATTGCCCACGCGTCATCTGTCACCCTGGGATATCGGAGGTGAGAGCTGGGAGGGGGGACTTTAGGAGAGCAGCTATGGGCAGGTGGCTTAGTGAGTGGGGAGCAGAGATTCTGATATTTGGGGCAGGTGGCCAGCTCTGTGGGAGCACATGGTTGGAACTGATCATAGCTGGACAGGAGAAAAGAGGGAGACGTGAGCCTTAGGGTTGGGGGTTCACATGGAGTAGTGAGAGCGGGGACATCTGGGAACAGGGCTTGCATCATGCTTCTCTACTATTCATAGGGTTTTCAATGGTGGAGTGATTTTTGGGAGTGGGCTGCCAGGTCCTTTTCCCAAGGCTACAGCACCTGGTATTCCCAGGCGGTCTCCCATCCAAGTACTAACCTGCTTAGCTTCCGAGATCTGATGGAATCAAGTGCTACAGTGGTACGGCTACAGGCTTTTAGTGAATAACATGACTTCAAAATAAGTTAATTTTAATACTCTTAAAACCTGTTGCACAGACTCATGGGGTAGGACAACTGCGGACATGGGTGTGTAGAGCACAGGAGCTATGAGGACAAAAGATGGCAGCCAGTGCGTCTGGAATGGAGGTTTCAGAGGGGAGCAGTGTGTGACTGTAACATAGACTAGCAGGGCTTCAAACCCAAACCTGAACCTGGACCCTGAACCCATTCCAGTGCAAGCATTTTGAATTTTTTTCCTGAACCCAAACCGGGATTGAAGTCTGAAACCAAACCCAGCGAAAACTGAATTCAGGTTCAGATTTTAAATGTTTGGTTTTGGTTTTGGGTTTTTTGCTATCATTTGCTATTCAAGTGGGCTGGGGCTTGGCTCAGTAGAGTGCTGCTCTGTGCTGGCTGAGGCCCTGAGTCTGATCACCAGCACCGCAAAAACCAGTAGAAAGGCATGGCAATCCGCTCCCAAAGCAATCCTGACACAGTCAGCCACGGAAAACCCTATGAGCATTGCTAGGAGTCAGATCCAACTGGACGGCACCGAACAAAAGCAAGCTATTTAAAAATTGAAAACAAACAGCAAAAAAAAAATCGAAAAAATTGTATTTGTCTCTCCACTCATAGGATTAAAATCTTAAACCCAAACCCAAAGTGAACCCAAACCCTTTCTATTTTAATATATTGAACCTCCACCTAAACCTGAACCTAGTTTCCACAGAGTTGAAGCCCTGTGGTCCTAGTGGTCAGGGGTGAGGGCAGGTGGCTGAGCAGTAGCAGCCAAGGTGAGGGAACTGGGGGAGGGGCCAAAGGAACTGAGGGATGGGCCAAAGAAACTGGGGGAGGAGCTGAAGGAACTAGGGGAGGAGCTGAAGATATTGAAGGAGGAGCCAAAGGAACTGAGGAGTCAAGGCAGCCTGTGGATCCTAGCGGAAAACAGCTGGTGCTGAAAGACAATGGCTCACTTGATTTTCCCTCAGATGATGGGACGTAGAAGGCAAAGGAAAGAAACCCAACGCTCATTTTGACAACCCGAGGGGCTGCAGGCAGAAGCCAGGGACCTCCTGCAGGAGGAGAGCCCAGCTGTCTGCCCACCCTCCAGGCTCCAAGCAATTGTTAAGATCTGGCTCTGACAGGTTTGGGCCACCAGGGTGGTGGCTCAGAGTGGGGCTGGAGGTGCAGGCAGTAAGAGAAATTTTCAGAGCTTCAGAGTTTAGCAGAGTTGTTGTTAGGTGTTAGCGACCTTATGTACAGCAGATCAAAACACTCCACGATTCTGCGCCAGGCACACGATCTTATTTATGTTTAAGCCCATTGTTGCAGACACTGTGTCGATCCATTTGTTGGAGGGTTTTCCTTTTTTCACTGACCTGCCACTTTCCCAAACATAATGTCTTTCTCCAGGGATTGTTCTCTCCTGACTACATGTCCAAAATATGTAAGACATAGTCTAGCCATTCTTGCTTCCAAGGAGCAAAGTAGGAAATGCTTATCAGAGCCCTGCAAGGGAGCTGTGGGCAGAGGAAGGAGATAAGTTCATTGCCTGGGCCAGGACTGGGTCACGAGTGTTTTTGTATGGGGTTTTTGCGCAGCCAGTGGCTGGCTCGCCTGTGGTTTGGATCAGCTTGTTTTGTTGGAACAGTTTGTGGATTTTGTCTGAGGGCTTTGTTTTGAAAAGTCTCTTCTCAGTGAGTTGTCCTTGCAGCTTGTGGTTTTAATGGCAGGGCCTGTTCTCCAAGAGTGCTGGTCTCTGTCATGTCATGGTGCCCCCAGAGCACCCCTCAAAACAGCTCGCCCTCCACAGTGGCCACATAAGAGGGGAGCAGAAAGCCAATGGAGAGCAGCCCAGGGCAGCGGCCAAGTAAAACCTACACAGGCTCAGAGAACTCTAGATGGAGCAGGAGTTCGGCACCTACTGGGCCACAGGACCCTAGCACATACACCACGCCTCCTGGGGGGAAGGTTCCATGGGAAAAGCCCACTTCCTGGAGCTCGAAATGCAATTTGAAATTGGGATAAGAGAAGCAACAAAGGAACTCCGCATTATCAGAGGAAGAACTTAACAGAAACAGAAACCCCAATAATCCACTAATGTTTGTTAGGTGCCCTCAAGTCAAGTCCGACTCATAGCCACCTTATTTATGCACAACAGAAACAAACACTACCCAGCACTGTGCCATGCACATGATCTTCTTTATGTTTGAGCCCAATGTTGCAGCCACTGTGTTTCTTCTCATTTTGAGTCATGCTACATCAGCAAAAGGAGGTCCCAGGGCCTACACTCCATCATCATTAAGGTCAACTCTACTTTGAGGAGGCAACTCTTCCCCAGTCATCTCTTGAATGCCTTCCAACCTGGGAGTCTCATTTTCTGGCACTGTCTTTGACAGTGCTTCTCTGCTATTTATAGGATTTTCCATGGCTATTTCAGGAGCAGGCTGTTGAGTCTTTCTCCCAAGTCTGTCTTAGTCTGGAAGCTCAGCTGAAACTTGTCCACCACGAGTGGCCCTGCTGGTGTCTGAAATACCAGTGGCACAGCTTTCAGCATCACAGCAACATGCAGGTCCCCGTGGCACAGCACACTGACAGACATGTGAGGGCTCCCACCAATAGTCATTCTAAAACCCATGAAAACCTGTGCTCAGCTTAAAGTTCTAAGGTCCTGTCAACTCTCCATTTTAGGCTAGTGTGGGGTGTGCACCTCCCGGTCCAGCCCAGATGTTCTGACCGGTGACGGTGCCACGCACACAGATATTGAACACAATTCACTCTGGACCCTCGGGTGAGGGGCGCAGACTCCTGCGACTCTCGGGGCACCGGTGGAGATGGGAGAAAGGAAAAGCCTCAGGCACTTTTGCCTTGTGGGGACAAACACAGCTCTTTATTTCTCTGCCCTTTATCAGGGCGGAGAGAAAACCCAAAGCGTACAGCTTTAAGTGCTAGCAGCTCTTATACAGCCTCAAAGACAGATGCTTCCATGTTGGTGGTCTTGGCGGACAGCAAGTTCTTTTCTTGTTGATGGTTGCAGCGGGAAAGCATTGTTTCCTTGCCCATGGTCCAGGCGACAAAAGGGGTCTTTCCTTGTTGGTAGTCGAAGGCCCAGGTGAAAAAGGGTCGAGCTGCCACAGTGCAGCTCCTTATATAGCTCACCCACTGAATGGCCTGAGCCAATCAGCTTTGAGTCCAATTGTCCAATCAGGTACTGGGGATTTGTGAAGGGTTTTGTACAAACGTCCAACCAAGTTACCTTCATTTTCCCTAGATTTAGCTGTTTTCCCTGTTTGGGGGTTTTTGCCAATTTCCTCCCAATGTCTCCCTACAGGCTAGGAGCACATCTTCACTTGTTTTATTATGACCGTTAAGCTTGAAACATAAACATATTTCCCTGGATAGGATTCCCTCAGGTGAATCAAGGGTTTTCCAAGAGTGGATCTGTTAAAATTGGAAATCAATTACTTGGACAAGTCACGGGTGAAGCTGACAAGTGTGTCTGCCTTGGCCAGGGGGAGGCTTGGGCCACTGGTCCAGTGCTCCGGCCTCCTTCTGGTGGCTTTCCTTGGCCTTCTTTCCACTGTAAGCTCAGGCTTACCCTGATGAAAAGTGTAGGCTCACTTTCCTCCTCCTTCTTTATGCCTGTATGAAATTGCCTAACAAGTTTTTGGATATTAGCAGCTGTTGAGATGGGGGCAGAAGAAGGCTTCCGGAGCTGGGAGGGTTAGAAACACTCAGTAAAGCCTGTGAGAAGATGTGGCCCCGTTTGCAAAGAGGAGCCTGTGGTGCAGAGCCGTGAAGTGACTTGCTCTTAAGATGGGGGGATGATAGGGGCCGGGAGTCAAGCCAAGTCTGCCGGCTGGATCCCCAGTCCCTTTTCCGAGATGCTACCCTGTCCCCGAGCCGACAGGGCACATTCCGTCACGTTTGTCCACACATTGAGTGTTTGTCTGGCGAGAGGCGTTTGTGACACTGCGCCGCCTCCAGCCTTCCTGTCATTCACTCACCCTGTTATTCCCTCTGTCCGGCAAATGCTTGGCCCGTGTCTGCCCAGGGCTGGGCGCTGTGCTGGGCTCGGGAGCCACAGAGAGGAAGGAACTCAGCTGTCACAGTCTGGGAAGGAGACGCACAGGGAGTGATCAACAGCAAGGCCATGGGCGAAGAGCTGCGGATGGGGTGGTCTACAGCAGACCCACTTCCAAACCTAAAGACATCGGGGAACTAGAAACAACCCAACCTCTTAACAAGAGGGAATAGCTCCCTGGCGGGGCTCTGTGATAGGTGGAGATCAGCAGTTTAAAATAACGTTCTGGACCTGGGTGCGGTGGTGCACGCCTGTAATCCCAGCAGCTGGGAGGCAGAGGCAGGAGGATCGCAAGTTCGAGACCAGAGGCAGTCTGCATAACTTAATGAGACCCTGTCTCAAAAAGTAAAAGTAAAAAAAAAAAAAAGGGCTTGCAGGTGCAGCTCAGTGGTCCAGCACTTGCATGCAAGCGCAAAGCCCTGGGTTCAACCCCCAGTACCACCAAAAAATAAATAAATAAATAACATTCTAGAGACATGGAAATGTCACGCTACAGTGCCAGCCTTGAAGGTCATGGTACATAGAGCCTTGACTGACTGGGGGGTGGGGGGTGGGGGAGCTTCTCCAGGGCAATGTTCCTTCGCAATCATCATAAAACAAGCGACAGTTGCCCACAGCCTAAAGCAGACATGGCAGGGCCGTGATAGGACATGGGGACTAACTCGGAGACATCCTCGTGTTTCCTGCACACCAAGGCTCGGGTGCGCCGAGTCCCCTCTGTTCACCTTGCAGACCCCCCTCCATGGCTGGGGAGCTGTCCCTGTGGGCTACATCCACTGCACCCTGACTTCTGGCCTCCGGGGGCTCGGGCCAGTGGCCATGGCAGCAGGGGATAGGACCGTGAGAGGAGAGTGAAGCCGGAATGTGTCCCTGTGCCCTCCCTGGGATGGCCTTGGCTTGCTGTAGCCCTCGCTCTGCTGTCACTCCACAGACTCTGGTGTCCTCCCGCCTTCACCGGCCCAGGTCCCTGGCTGCCACTAACTCCAGGGCCTCACACCGCCCTCCCCAACCCTGTCCTCATCCTGTAAACAGATCATTCGTAATCTCACCTCAGATGACCTAAGTGACCAGCGTCATGGGCTAAGGATCACCTTCGGAGACCGTGGTACCGTGCGGATGGCTGGTAGGATTGGGGGTATTTTTGGCTTCACCCGTGTTTGTCTAGTTCTGTATAAAAGCCACCTTTTGGAGGTGTGTGGCCAACTCGCGTCTCCTCATTTTCTCTGAGAACCACCACCAAATCACAGGGGGAGGCCCAACACCCACCTCCTCGCCAAGCGTCCGTAACTGACTGGGATGGAGTGGACGCCAGAGGTCCACGGCGCCACCCAGCGCGCTGTCCTGGGATGTGAGGCGCCCTGGAGAAGCTGGCAGGCTTTGGCGGATAGATAGGCTGTGGAACCATGGGCAGAAGAGGCTGACTGGCAGAGGAAGAAAGAAACAACTGACCAGGAGATGGGACTGGGCCCTTCCTGAGTCCTGGCATCATGGCCGCTGTTGAGGTCCCGCATACCCAGCGCTGGGGCCTTGTCGCCCCTGCTCCTTTTAGCACAAGTCAGCTTGATTTAACTTCTCTACCTGCAGTGAAATGACTCCTGAATAATACGGCTATGAACTACTTTCGTGATTAGAAAACAGCAAAAGATAGATTTTCACTTTTATAACTTTAAATTTTGAGGTAATGATGGACTAACAGTAAGTACCAAAAATAATGCAAAAACTCCTAGTACCCTTTACCCTGATTCTCTCCATGGTAACATCTTATACAGTAGCTGTAGGACAATATCAAAACCAGGAACTTGATAACTCTTGTATGATCATTAACTACACCACAAACATTTACTCAGTTCCACCATTTTCAAACCTTTGCGTGTGTGTATCTGTGTGTGTGTGTTTTATGTGGTTTCATACAACTTTATCCCAAGAATAGATTCGCATGGCCACTACCACTGAAGGTACAGAACTGTTACAGCATGAGAAAAGAACTCCCTCAAGCCACCTCATCACCCCTACCCCCAGGTCACCCCCTGGAAACCATTCATCTCTTTTCCACATCTATATTTGTTTTTAGAGAATGTTGGACAATGGAATCATACGGTCGTGCGCACTGTAATGATATTCCAATCAGCGATGGACCGCACCTCACTGTGGTCCATAAGATTACAATGCAGCTGAAAAACTCCTATTCCCTAACACTCTTACTCTACCCTTTCTTTGTTTAGCTACGTTTAGATATACAAATACTTACCATTGTGTCCCATCACCTGTGGTGTTCAGTATGGTGACATACTGTACCAGTGTGCATTCTAGGAGCACTAGCTATGGCCCAGAGCCTAGGAGAGTGGCAGGCCACACCTAGGTTTGCATAGCATACACTATGATATACACGTGCCAGAATCACCTAACAATCCCCGTTGTGAAATGACCCAGACTGCAGCGTGTCACACCTTGAGACTGGTTTCTTTTTACTTAGTGCCCTTGAGCCCCATTCAAGCCATTGTGCCAATAGTTCAGCCCTTCTTATTTCTGATTAATCCACTATGTGGATTAATTTCCCACTATGTGGATATACTGCCTGCAGCTGTAGCACTGTGGCATCTGATCCTTTCAGATGTCAGAAGCTAAGCAGGATCGGGCCTGGTTAGTACCCAGATAGGGGACCACCTGGGAACACCAGGTGCTGTAGGCTCGAGAGAAGGACCTGGCAACCCCCTCCCAAAAAACAACAGCCATTGAAAACCCTATGAGTAGCAGAGAAACAGTAGCAATACTGTTTTGCCTGTTGTACATAGGGTCGCTATGAGTCGGGTACTGACTTGACGGCACCTAACGACAGCCATGTTGATATACTATAGTTTAATCAACCTTGTGCACGTAAAAGGACATTTGTGTGTGTTGTTTCTCGAGTTTTGCTGCCATGAATTAAGCTGCTACGAACATTCACCCAGGGGTTTTTGCATGAACATAGATTTGAAGGTCTCTGGGAGAAATGACTTGGAGTGATTTCCGGGTTGTGTAGGAAGCTCATGGTTAGCGTTGAGAGAAACTGCCCAACTGTTTCCCAGCTCGGCCACTTCGCATCGGCCATTGTTTTCAACCATTTGTGTTTTCATCAGCTCCGAATGACAGGTCATTTTCTATTCCTCTGTTTCCCTTTTCTGGCTCTAGTGTTTTGGAAGATGGAAAGACAGCCAAGTGGCGCCGCCAAGCAGGCAGAGACCATGTCAGTCTGTAGAGCAGAGAAGCACCTGGGTGACGGGAGGCACATTGGGGTCCTCAGCTTCCAAGAGGTGCATAGTGCCACAGAAGGGGGCGAGGGGAGGGTGCCCACGTCAAGCGCTCTGGCTGAGGAGCCCCAGGGGAGGGGCAGGAGGAGAACGAGCTCAGGTTCTCAGGTTCTGTCAGACACACTTGCAACTTTGTCATCCAGATCAAGGTACCAGCGCACACAGGTGTGTCGTTCTGCCGCCAGTGTTATAACCTGCTGCCTCGTTGTTAAATACACTTTGATAGCATAGGCATTAGATGTCAGGATTCTCTTCACTGCATGAATATTATCAGGATTTATGTCTTTCAAAAGTTTCCTCTGGGAGCTGGGGGTGCAGCTCAGTGATAGAGCACTTGCCTGGCATGTGCAAAGCCCTGGGTTCCATCCCCAGTACTGGAAAAAAAAAAAAAAGAAGTTTCCCTAGGACCGTGTTGTTGTTGTGTGCCATTGAGTCGTGTCCAACTCATAGTGACTCTCATAGGGTTTTCAGTGGCTGGTTGTTCCGGGATTGCCTTGGGAGTGGGTTGCCACGTCCTTCTCCCATTTTTGTGGTGCTGAGAATCGAACTTGAGACCTCAGAGACTGCAGAGCGGTGCTCTACCAACTGAGCTAAATCCCAGCCCCCGCCCCCAGGACTTTATCCAGGATGAAAATCAAATGTCTTGGTCTATATTGGGTGGAAATAATTGGCCCCCCTTGAACTCAGGACGACATGGCTCCTCTCTGGTCTTCCTGTACATTTGCCGCTTTCCAGCGGTCTTTGAAGCGCATTGGGCACCCATGAGTGATTTCTTACCTCACCCTTGGTCTACAATGTGTTCAAATCATGTAGTCACATGACCTCAGCAATGTGTTAACGTCTGTTGAGCCTGGCTTTGTGCAAGATCTATGCTGTCTCATTAACTGCTACAGTGTCACCCTGTTTAACCTTCAGAACAACCTGTGCGGGGTCATTACCACCCCCTCTCAGTGCTGGACCCCATCTCTCCAAGGGCGAGTGCAGTTTGCTTGTGCGAAAACAGCTGGTAGAGGCACCCGGGTACCGCCGGGTGCCCTGACTCAGTTTAATGCTTCATGCAGCCTTCCTGGGCCCCCGCTGTACTGCCCTTCTGGTTGGAAGGCAATGATCCTTGAGAGAATAGAAGCCAAGTAGGCGCTCAGCGGCTCCGTTGTTGCATCTGGTCAAGTTTGCCATCTGTGCGAGCAGGGAGCCTCTTTCTTGTTCCTGTTTCTCCGAGCACAACTGAAACCCATGGGAAAGCTGACACAGCGTGATTTGCAGGCTCTAAGTCAGGGGCTCTGAGCTGTCCACAGAGGGTTAGCTACTGCTCTCTTTAGGGGGGTTCCTGGGTCTTGCAGCAGGTGAGAACCCAGGTTTCAGTTTTGGCTGAACTGAGTTTGAATCTCGGTTCTTGGCGACATACCAGTCACTTTCCAGCTGCATGAACGCAATGACCCTACATTTTTGTGCCTCAATTTCCTCCAGTGAACACCACTCCTCCAGTGTCCATAGCCCTGTGGACCCCTCCCACTCTGCCCCTGGGCTGGGTCAGGACTCAGTTTACCAGCAGAAAGCAGAGAATTCGATGCTCAACCATTCCAAGTCTGGGACCTGGGAACACCTGGTGGCCTCTGCTTCCATGCTTTGGGGAGCCTGGCCCTGTCCTGGAAGCAGTTGGGGTGCCCTGCTGGCAAACCCAGGGGAAAAAGCTGCATGAGAGGGACAGAAGGACAGGAAGGCCCAGCTGTCCCCAATCTTGGCTCAGCCCAGTTCCCAGGCCCACGGAAGCCATGCTGGGTGCTCCTGGGCAGGCCAGTCTGCAGGAGGCGGTGACCTCAGTAAGTACCCTGTGGGAGAGAAGAACATCTAAGCGAGTATAGTCAACCCACCTAGTCAAGGAGCTCACTGAGTGGCTGCTTAAGCTGTTGAGGTGTGAGATGTTTTGTTGGGAGCTATGGATACTCAAAACAATGGGGTGATTTTTGTTTCTGTTTTTGTTTTGAGACAGTGCCTCACTCGGTGGCCCAGGCTGGCCTGGAACTGAATGGCCTCAAACTGTCCATCCTCCTGCTTCAGCCTCCAGTGCTGGGATTATAGGCCTGTGCCATGATGCCCAGCCAAACAGCACTGGGGAGGAGGATAGGCTGGTTTTTTTTGTTGTTGTTTGTTTGTTTTTTGTTTTTATTTTTGCGGTACTGGACGTTGAACCCAGGGCCTCACGCTTGCATGCTCTGCAAGTGCTGGACCACTGAACTGCACCCTTAGCCCAGTTTTTCACTTTTTGAGACAGGGTCTCACTAAGTTACACAGACTGCCACTGGTCTCGAACTTGAGATCCTCCTGCCTCCGCCTCCTGAGCCGCTGGGATTACAGGTGTGTGCCACCACACCTAGCTCAGGATAGGCTGTTTTATAGGGTTTAGCATGGTGCCTAGCACAAGACATGAGTTTAATACGTGGAAGCTACTTTTATTTGACTTTGTCAAAACTCTAGGTGTGGTGGTGCACGTGTGTGGTCCTGGCACACAGGAGGCAGAGGCAGAAGTTGTTGTTGTTAGGTGCCTCTGAGTCAGTATCCGACTCATAGCGACCCTCATAGGGTTTTCAATGGCTGACTGTTTCAGGATTGCCTTGGGAGTGGATTGCCAGGCCCTTCTCCCATTTGAGGGGTGCTGGGAATTGAACTCGGGACTTCAGAGACGGCAGAGCAGCGCTCTACCAATTGAACTAAATCCCAGCCCGAGGCAGAGGCAGGAGGATCTAAAGTTCCAGATCAGCCTGGGTTACATAATGAGAACCTGTCTCAGAAAAACAAAGTAAACAAACAGAAAACTAGGGGCGTGTTGAGAGTTCCTTTGACACTAATCTCTTGAACACAAGCTTTTGACATAAAGGTCTCGAGCAATTTGATTCGTCACTGTTTGTCATTGGCACTATGACCAGATAGATATTACTCTCCCTTCATGTTCCCCTTGCAGATCTTAGGATGGCAGTCAGGGAGACGCAGCACAGAGCAGGAGCAAAGCCCACGGCCATGTGCCATGCTATCTGCTGACGTCTCTGTTGCCTCTACTGAGCCAGTGCCGGGCTCCCAGGGTAACCGAGCACCTCTGTGCCTCTGAGCCCTGGGAAGGTGACCCTATCTGGTGAGACAGCATCCTTCCCCGCAGGAGTTAGGAAGTTGCAGCCTGTCTCATCTGTGCAGAGAAGGGTGGCTAAGATTCTACCTGTGCCTTTGTCCCATGCAGCCCTTCCCCTTCCATCAGTGAGGTCAACCATTCCAGCCCAAGGTCTGGGGCAGGGAGAAGGGGGAGCTGGAGAGCCGGATCCTGCCTGGCCAGGGGCACTCCAGGAGTAGTGACAGATACAGATACCCCCAGGAAGGCATAAGGTGCTGCCACCCTGGGGGGCGCCTACCTCCTGGTCTGGCCCAGATGTTTGGACGGGCGGTGCCAGACATGCACACAGATAACTAAACACAAATCACAGGGGACCCTCAGGTGAGGGGCCCGGACTCCTGCGGCCCTCAGGAATGCTGGGAAAGGGAGAAAGGGAAAAACCTTAGGCGCTTTTGCCTTGCGGGGGCAAACACAGCTCTTTATTGCCCCCACCCTGATAAGGGCAGAGAGAAGCCCAAACGAGTGCACAGCTTACAAGTGTTAGCAGCCTGAGTGCTGCAGCTCTATGCTGCCTCAGGGACAGCAGAGGCTCTTCTGCCTCCAGCGCCGGGACCAGAGACTGTCCTCAGCTTCGGCCTCTTGGCACTGGGTCCAAGAGGCTTTCCTCAGCCTGCTTGTACTCCGTCTTTCCTTGAGAGTGCCCTCTAGTTGTCCTGGTCTCGGTGGTCACCAGGAGAGATGCTTCCATGTTGCTGGGCGAGTCCAGAGAGAGTTCTATCCTTGCCGATGGTCTGTAGCAGAGAGAGTTCTTGCCTAGTTGGTGATCCGCAGCAGAGAGTTGTTGTCATTTTGCTGGTCCAGTGGGGAGAGAGCAAGCTGCTGCAATGAAGCTCCTTTTATAGATGGCTCAAACCAATCAGCTTCGAGTCCTTTGTCTTCCAATTGTCCAATCAGGTTTGGGAGATTTATGAAAGGTTTTGTACAAATGTCCAATCAAATTACTTTCATTTTTCCCCAGATTTCTAATTCACAAGCCAGATCACCAAAAGCCGTTTTCTCAGTTTTGGGGTTTTTGCCAACTTCCCCCCAATTTCTCCCCACACCCTCTGTCTGGGAATAGTGGCTAAGACTATGATGGTAAGCTTGGAATTGCCCCCTGACATGCAAGGGTCAGGGTAAGTCATATTATAGTTGTGTTAAATTGTTTGATAATTATAAAGGTAAAACTCTTTTGCAGCAATAATGTGCAATGGAAAGCTATTCTCGTATATAAACTGTCACTTTCTTTTTTTCACCATTTTTATTTATTTTTTATTAGAAATTTTTAATGTACATCATAATGTGATTCATTTTGACATGCTTTTCATTGTGACAATTTTCATATATGCAATTTGATAAACATTATTCATATAGGTTACCCCTTACCCTCCCCTATGTTCCCCCCTCCCCCTTCCCTTCTATAAACTGTCACTTTCTTAAGTTATTAACACATCAAGACTGATGCACCATGGTAGAGTGTTGGTCCATTTTATTTTTCACAAGTTAATGAAAACAGATCATCTATGGTCCTGCTGTGTAAATAAGTGTGCAGCAAGTAAAGCCCGAGGACTTTAATGGGGTCACTCAACAAACCGAGGCTTCCTAGCAGTTTGGATATTTTAATGTGCAAAGCAAAAGCAGCAATAAGAAAGCCTGAGCTGCATGATGGAAAAAGCAAATGCTGTATTACTCTGTATGCCACCAACACTTACCAATAAATGGAGAAAAAAGAAATCACAACACTTTGGAGGCCAGGGTAGGAGGATTGCAAGTTTGAGGCCAGCCTGGGCTATATAGTGAGACTCTGTCTCTAAAAAAAAAAAAAAAATTTTAAAGAAAAAAAAAATCCAGTGAATTTTTCATTTTAGTTACTGGTTGTTTTTTTTTTTTTCAATAAATGGAAATTGCATTTGGATATGCATGTATGGAATAATGGGATCCATTAAGTTGTACACTAAAAAATTACTAATGGAATAAGATTATTGGGGGGGGAAAGAAAGCAAGCCTGAGCTGTGTCAGGTCAGGCCACAGATCGAGCGCTTCCAGCCTTCACTGACTCCTTCAACAGCCTGTGCTGGCTCTAGACCCAGCGTGTTTCGTTCTGCAAGCACTCGTCACTGATGTTTGCATGTAATTACTGTTCCTGAGCCTAGAAGTGTGAAATTAGATTCCCCACAAACACAGATTTCAACACAGCCCCGGTGCTGACGTTACGTGAGCAACAGTTTTACCATCGTGAAAACATCCCAATTAAACTGACCTCTCTAACTGCTTACTCCCAGAATATGGTTAACTGTGACGTCTGACGGGTCTAAGCCAGCTAACAAATCTTTCGCTCTAATAATGACATCTTGTTAAGTATAGTGATAGGAAAAGACCTGTTGTACGTAATTATGAAAGCCAAAAATACTAATGCAGATTAAGTATCAAGCCAGATACTCCTATCTGCTCACAGTACCAAAGACAAACAGTGACGAGTCAGATTTCTCGAGACCTTTATGTCAAAAGCTTGTGTTCTTTGCTATGAAAACAGAGATTTCATTTCAGCCAAAGAACACTGCCTCCCACGTTAAACTAGGGTGGCTCTCTCGTGTTTTGAAATTTCATTTGTAAATCTGTTTCCCTAGTTGAGAAAGTACAGCAATGTCCAACTTCATATAATGAACATATTCTGCATCTATGTCTTTAAAGTGCTGTTATATTAAATGTGGGCTGGGATTTAGCTCAGTTGGTAGAGCGCTGCTCTGCAGTCTCTGAGATCCTGAGTTTGATTCCCAGCTCCGCAAAATGGGAGAAGGACATGGCAACCCACTTCCAAGGCAATCCCGAAACAGTCAGCCATTGAAAACCCTATGAGGGTCGCTATGAGTCGGACTTGACTCGATGGCACCTAACAACAACAACAGCATATTAAATGTAACATGGTTCCACAGTAGGACCACATTTGGAAGCTGGAGCCAGTGGTTATCCGCAGGAGAAGTGGGCGTAGGGGGAATAGCAAAGGCAGGGAGGGGCGATGTCACCTCCAAGTCAGCCACACCTCGGAGGGGCTCCAGAGGGCCTTGCAGGGCTGCCCAGGAGAACGCATGGGCCACCTTGGGGCCCCGTTGGGTGAATGGAGGCACTGGGCACAGGGCTTCCCACCATTCCTCTGGACAGGGGCTGAGACTCAAATCCTAAAGTTATCATCTTTGTCATCATCACTTGCACGCCCTGAGGTTCCTCCCAGGCTGGCAGGGAGTGAGGGGAGCAGGTGTTAGACAAGAGGATTCAGATGCCCACACGTCACCAGGATTTGGGGCCAGAGCGTTTCTTCCCCCCAAGACGTGCTGTGGGAATAGGACCAGGGGAAGGAGCTGTGTGGTCCCTTTTACAGCTCATTTGTCATGGCTCCCGGAGCATCGTGCGAGGGTAAGAGGCTCAGAGACCAAGGCCGTCTCCTCAGCTTCCCCGAGGGCCACCTGCTCCCACGCACTCATTCCAGTAACTTTACTGAGGAGCAGGTTCTCGGCCCCGTGGGCTACCAAGGTAGAGACCCAGGGGACTTTCCTTGGAATCCACAGGCCATCAGGGGCACGCAGCACAGGCAGATGAGAGCACGGGATGGTGCCTGGTGGCATGCGACTGCAGAAAACACGCAGCAGGACGGAGGCGGGAAAACCAACATGGAGAAGCACAGCTGAGCTAAAGCTTAGAGGAGGAGCTAGACTTGGCTGGGCCTGGGGGGCAGGGGCACAGCAGGCAGGGAGTTGTGAGCCAGGAAAGGCTGGTGTTAGGGACTGTGATGTTCCCTGCGATCGCAGGGACGAAGGGAGTGTGTGTGGAAGGGGAGTCACGGGAGGCTGGAATAGACCAGAGGCTTCCTACACCAGTTGAGAGCATTTCACTTTTTTTTTTCTTTTTTCTTTTCTCTTTTCTTTCTTTTTTTTTCTTTTCTTTTTCTTTTCTCTTTTCTCTTTTCTTTTTATTCTTTCTCTTTGCACTTTCTTTTTTTCTTTTCTTTTTTTTCTTTTTATTCTTTCTCTTTGCACTTTCTTTTTTTCTTTTCTTTCTTTTTTTTTTTCTTTCTCTTTTCTTTCTTTCCTTTTCTTTTCTTTTCTCTTGCAGTATCTGAGGGTTAAACCCAGGGCCTTGTGCATACTGAGCTGCACCCCTAGTCCTCCCTTGAAAAAAAAAAACCTGCTTCATACTGTGACCGAGTCTTACTAAGTTACACAGGCTGCCTCTGGCCTCCAATCCGCAATCCTCCTGCCTCCACAGTCACTGGCATTACAGGCAAGTGCCACCGTGCCAGCCCTGAATTTAGCTCTTTATCCTAGCAGCAAAGGGGTTCAACAGAAGCCTAAGGTTGGTGCATGATGATGTCTGTTGCCTGCATGGGAAGAGAGGGCAGATAACCGAAATAGGGGAAAGCCAAATATAGAGGCTGCTCCAATGGTCTCAAGTGGAAGGTACCTGAGCAGAGAGGCTGTGATTCAGAACCCCAGAGGGTCTCATGAATCCTACCGCTGGGGAAGAGTGGCAAACCTTCAGCATGGTGCCGAGGTTTTTGGCTCCAAAAGCTAGGTTAATTTGGGCCCGAGGAGAGAACACAGGGCTCTCCGCTGCAGTGTTCATTTAACATTTTTTTCATGCCAACAATGCAGCAAGCACAGCATTTGCTGCTGACCCCGTGATTATGAACAGAGGAAACTCTTCTCAGAGGCGAAGCGCCAAATGGTGGTGCAAAAAGGTCAGTTTCTTCCTGCCTCAAGGGGCCATTACCGAGCAGACCATTCTTAATTTACGTGCTCCCCACCGTGTTTAGTAAAACCTTTGGCATCCATGTAAAAATGAATAGATAGGTTGCAGAAATACTAGTGGAAAAGTTTGGAAATCACTGTATGGAGTTTAAATCTTTTTTTTTTTTTCAGCACTGAGGGTTGAACCCAGGGCCTTGCGCTTGCATGCTTTGCAAGTGCTGGGCCACTGAGCTGCACCCCCAGCCCATTGTTTTACTTTTTGAGACAGGGTCTCGCTAAGTTACACAGCCTGCCTCTGGTCTCGAACTTGCGATCCTCCTGCCTCCGCCTGCCATGCTGCTGGGATTACAGGCGTGTGCCACCGCGCCCGGCTTGCAGTTTAAATCTTTGAGGGGGTGCTGGTAGTAGTAAACTTAAGTTTCAGATTTAATACACAGTGCTCATCGCCAGCCCTATTGCTTGTGGCTTTATTGATAGGCTTGGCCGTCCTACAATCGCCCAGTGTTCCGGAACGAGGGTGGAGACCCTGGCTTCAGCCCCTCCTCAGGGCCCCACCGCACTGCCCTGCACAGGTGCCAAATGGCCGCCACATATCTCTGGCCTGTTCGCTCTTTTGACCGATTTTCTTTCAGTTGCTGCCTATTGCATACTCTGCAAACAATCAGATTGTGTTTTTTAAAAAGCAGTACTGGGGATTGAACCCGGGCCTTCGTATGCTAGGCAAGCGCTCTGCCACTGGGGTCCAGGGGCTTCCTAAGTTGCCCAGGCTGGCCTCAAATTTGCCATGTGGCCTAGGCAAGCCTCAAACTCACGCAATCCTCCTGCCTCAGCCTCCCAAGTAGCTGGGATTATAGGTCTTACTCAAATTTTCTCTTTTTTTAAGAGCACGCTTCCACCTACCATTGGCCAGGGTGCTGGATTCTGCAGAGCATAGAGTGGGTACCTCCTGCATGCTAAAGTACTGTGTGGGACTGGCCCTCAGGGCCCCAGCGCTCCTGCAAAGCTTCCCAGGATGTGCTTTTTCTTGTGAGAAATCTGATTGTTGAATATTCTAGATCTCCCTCATGTAGGATATTGATACAATAAAACACACCAATTATTTTCAATAGATAAGGTAAGGAACATTATTGGATGTAATGACTCGATTCCTATGACTCCCACGCATTTAGTAGGACACTCCATTGCTTTTTATGAAATATTACAAACATAAGTGAGGATTCTGTACATGGACCAAGAGGCAATCATTCAAACAGAACTAGGAAACACTGCCTGGTTCAAAGTCAAGAAGGGTATGTGTCAGGGCTATATCCTTTCACTGTGCTGCTTCAATCTCTATGCTGAGCAAATAATCAGAGAAGATGGACTTTATGGAGAAGAATGTGACATTATGATTGGAGGAAGGGCTGGGATTTGGCTCAGTGGGTAGAGCGCTGCGCTGCAGTCTCTGAGGTTCCGAGTTCAATTCCCAGCACCGCAAAAAATGGGAGAAGGACCTGGCAATCCACTCCCAAGGCAATCCCGAAATAGTCAGCCATTGAAAACCCTATGAGGGTGGCTATGAGTCGGATACCGACTCGACGGCACCTAACAACAACGATTAGAGGAAAACTCATTAACAACGTGTGTTATGCAGACGACACACCTCTGCTTGCTGAAAGTGAGGAGGACTTGAAACATTTACTGATGACGATCAAAGAACACAGTCTTCAGTATGGATTGTGCCTCAACATCAACAAAACAAAAATCCTTACAACTGGGTCAGGAAGCAATTTCATGATAAGTGGAGAAAAGACTGACATCGTCCAAGATTTTCCTTTACTTGGTTCTACAATCAACATTCATAGCAGCAGCAGTCAAGAAATCAAAAGACACATTGCCTTGAGAAAAGCTGTTGCGAAAGCCCTCTTTAAAGTGCTGGAAAGTAAAGATGTCACACATTGAAGACAAAGGTGCACCTGACTCATGCCATGGTATTTTCATTTGCATCACATGGTTGTGAAAGCTGGACATTGCACAAGGGAGACCGGAGAAGAATTGATGCTTTTGAGTTATGGTGCTGGAGATGTCTATTGAATATACCGGAAACTGCCAAAAGAACTAACAGATCTGTCCTAGAAGTGCAACCACAGTGCTCCTTGGAAGCAAGGATGGCTAGACTGTATCTTATGTATTTTGAACATGTAGTCGGGTGGGACCAATCCCTGGAGAAGGCCATTATGTTTGGGAGAGTGGCAGGTCAACAAAAAAAAGGAAGACCCTCCACTAGATGGATTGACACAGTGTCTGCAACAATGGTCTTAAACATAAAAACGATCATGTGATAGCCAGGCGCGGTGGCACATACCTGTAATCCCAGCAGCTGGGGAGGTGGAGGCAGGAGGAGCGCAAGTTTGAGACCATAGGCAGTCTGCGTAATGTAGTGAGACCCTGTCTCAAAAACTAAAAAAGAAAAATGGGCCAGGGTGCAGCTCAGTGGTCCAGCACTTGCAAAGCATGCAAGCGCAAGGCCCTGGGTTCAACCCCCAGTACCACAAAACAAAAAAAAGATCATGTGCTTGGCACAGAGTATGGGTAGTATTTTATTTTGTTGTACATAGGGTCACTATGAGTTGGACCTGACTCAACAGCACCTAACAACAACAAACATAAAATCTATAGATAGCATAATACAAAAATACCTAGTCACCCACAAACTAGCTATATCAAACCTTAACATTTTCCTTGTATTTACTTTAGATCTTATTTAAAAACAAGAGAGATACAGTTGAGTGTCCCTGTGTATACTCCTGACACACACCCCTTCCCCCCAAGGTGACCTTTATCCTGAATTTGTGTTTGTTATTCTCATGCATCTTTCTACTCTTATCTATGTACCTAGGTGTCAATATAATGCAGACAATTATCTTACATGTTTGAAATCTTATGAGTGGCTATTATAACCCTGTATACATTCTTTTGTAATCTGCTTTTCTTCTTCAAAATTACACTTTTTGAAGTTCATCCCTGCGACTCTGCTTCCTTCATCTTCCAGGGGGCATGTGGCTCTGCATGCTTCCTGATAAGACTTCCCCTTTTCATCTTTAAGTGAGAGGAGTTAAGCAATCCAAAAACCAACAAAGCCTTGTAATACAGAACATCTACTTGAATCAGAGGATGAAAGCGCTAAGGTGTTTGTTTTGTCTTTCCTGTGATAAAGACATGTATTCACAGGCTGTCTCTTAGACTTGTTCTTGTTTACTTTACTTGAAAAGGAAATGACTTCCAGAAGAGAGCAGCTAGAGCAAACCAGAAGTGAAAGTTAACCGGTATCACAGGAAGTCAAGAGGAAGAAAAAGGGTTGATAGGGAAGTGAAACCACTTTTTAAAAAGTACATAGAGAGCACAGTCCATGAAGAGGGTTGTTTCCTTCAATGAATCCAGGGATACGGCTCATTTTATATGCCTTTATGCCATGAAAATATGATTGATCCATTGATCTTTGTTAAACTAATTTTATTTTTTGTGGTACTTGTGGGTTAAACCTAGGGCCTTGCACATATTTCCCAAGGGCTCTACCCCTGGGCTCCAGCCCCCGCCCATTTCTATTTTTTATTTTGAGTCAGGGTGCCTCTGGCCTTGATCTCACGATCCTCCTGCCTCTGCCTCCAGTCGCTGGGATGACAGGCATGCACCCCTGTACCCAGCCTAACTTTGTTAAACTAGAAATGATAAGGAGTTGGTGGCATTGAAGTGCCTTGGTACCTTTCTCTTAATCCATCATGTGCCTCACCCTTGCCCCCCACCTCAGTCCCTCACTTTGCACTTTTCCTATCACTCTTCCCATCAGAACTTAACAAACCTATTCAGTACTTTTAGGGCTGGGACTTAGCTCAGTTGGTAGAGCACCACTCTGCAGTCTCTGGGGTCCTGAGTTTGATTCCCAGTACCGCAAAAATGGGAGAAGGGCATGGCAATCCACTCCCAAGGCAATCCCGAAACAATCAGCCATCGAAAACCCTGTAAGGGTCGCTATGACTGGGATACGACTCAACGGCACCTAACGACAAAAACAACATTCAGTACTTTTACAAACTTAATTTTTTATGGAAGAAGAAAGGTCCACAAATAGCTGAGTTAACATTTAAATGTGCCCAATTACGAATAAAAATATAGTATAAAGCCAAGGACAGATAAGCCAAATGGCCTAGAGAGAATGACGAGGAGCTCAGAGAGAAATCTGTTGTAGGTGGGAATCACTACACAATAAAGGTAGCTATGAAATCAGTGGGGGAAAGGATGAGTTATTGGTAGGTTTTGGAAGATGCTTCAGTGTGTGGAAGGAGAAAAACTCAACATCACATCAAAGGACTGCTCAGAATGAATGGTAAAATGATATGTTAATACAGTTAAATGTAGGCTTTTTTGTGATCTAAGGGTAGAGAAAGATTTCTTAAAACTTCAAAAGCACAAAAGATCTCTTTAGAATATTGAAAAGCAAAGATGTCACATTGAAGACAAAGGTGCATCTGACTCATGCCATGGTATTTTCAGTGGCATCATATGGTTGTGAAAGCTGGACATTGAACAAGAGAGACAGAAAAAGAATTGATGCCTTTGAATTGTGGTGCTGGAGACGTCTATTGAATATACCATGGACTGCCAAAAGAACCAACAGATCTGTCCTAGAAGAAGTACAACCAGAGTGCTCCTTGGAAGCAAGAATGGCCAAACTGTGTCTTACATATTTCGGACATGTAGTCAGGAGAGAACAATCCCTGGAGAAGGACATCATGTTTGGAAGAATGGCAGGTCAACGCAAAAGAGGAAAACCCTCCACCAGATGGATTGACACAGTATCTGCAACAATGGGCTTAAACATAAATAAGATCATTTGCCTGGCACACAATCGGCAAGTGTTTCGATCTGCTGTACATAGGGTCGCTATGAGTCGGACTCGACTCGATGGCACCTAACAACAACAACAATGATGATTCTTATTACACCAAAAATTTTTTTGTGCGTGTGTGTGTTGGGAACATTCAAATCTTCTACTTGGAAATGTACAAGGTATAATTTTTAAAAATATTTAAGTGAATATTTAAGTTAAAAAATGTATTATAGTAAAAGGCACATTGCCGTCAATCCCCCCAGAATACTCTCCCTGGCTTTGATCACACCTATCCTATTGTTCTTGCCACTCTCTGAAACAGTTCTGGAGGCCCTCTTTCATGAGTGTCTTTAGGATTGCACCAAAATTCAAGATTACTGGCCAATTAAAGGCCCATTGACAAAATTACCAGGTAGAGGACAGAAGTGAGCACACTTGCAATATCCAACTGACAAGGGACTATTGTTGTTAGGTGCCGTCCAGTCGAGTCTGACTCACAGCGACCCTCATAGGGTTTTCAATGGCTGACTGTTTCGGGATTGCCTTGGGAGTGGATTGCCAGGTCCTTCTCCCATTAGTGCGGTACTGGGAATCGAACTCAGGACCTCAGAGACTGCAGAGCAGCGCTCTACCAACTGAGCTAAATCCCAGCCCAACAAGGGACTAGTACCTAGAAAATTCAAAAAGCTCATGCAAACAAGGAAAAGACAGCAACATGAGCTGGGGCTGTCGCTCAATGATGGAGAACTCACCTGGCTTGTGCAAGGACCAAGTTTCAATCCCCAGCATGGAAAGAAAAAAAGAAAAAGAAAAAGGAAAGGCAGAGATAGGATGCAGATAGACAATTCACAGGAGAGGATGCCTTGAAGACTACCAAAGCTTAGCTTCGTTAGAAATCAAAGAAGTGCAAACTAAAACCATGTTCCTTTGTAGCTATTAATTGCTGAGTTCCTGCCATGGAAGCCTGGACCAAGTCCTGAGCCTGACTCAAGACAGCCCATGGATGAAATTGCCAACAGCTTAGGAGACAACTCACCTGGCTCAGAAAGATCCCTTTCTTGGCAAACTGAAAATTGAACTAATGAGTTAAAAGAATAAAGGTATGGAATGGAGCCCAACAGTCTCAGACATCCTAGGCATAGGAGCTGTAACACTGGCCACTGTCTAGGACTGAAGGATCCCGATACGTAGGCCTGCCCAGAAGCTGCAACACAGCTACTCTCAGGAGTTAAGGAATTCTGACCTCCTGAGCCTACATAGGAGCTATAGCACTTGAAAGGCTGGGGAATCTCAACCTCCTCTGTCTGCATAAGAGCTATAACACTAGAAGGCACCACTTGCTGCTGGTACTGCTGCTGTTCCTGTCTGCTATTACTGCTCATTGCCAGGGATACGTCATCATCATCGTCTTTGTTGTTGTTAGGTGTCTTCGAGTTGAGTCCAACTCATAGCAACCCTATGTACAACAGGACAAAACACTACCCCACACTGTGCCATGCTTGGCACAATTCTCAGTGCTTCTCCACTATTCATAGGGTTTTCGAAGCCTGATTATTTTGGGAGTGGATTGCCAGGTCCTTCTCCTTAGCCTGCAGCACCTGGAATTCCCACGTGGTCTCCCATCCAAGGACTAACCACGCTGACCCTCCTTTCTGAGATTGGGTGGCATAGGATGCCAGGGTGGCACGGTTGCAGACTACCAGGGATACAGGCACTGTGAAAGAACAGCACTGGAAGGGGTTTTCCTTGCCTACCCATGATCTCTACCCAGGCAGAGCAGAAAGCACCAGCCAGCAGACTGGTGACAAATGGAGGATAGAGGCTCATTCCAGCTTCCCTTGAGAGTTCATCAAACCAGGAAAAGGCAACACAACAGTCAAAGGTGGAGAAGACCTCTGGGTTCATTTAAACTACATTTCACCCTACCCCCCAGACCAGCTCCTGTAAGCAGAGAATGGGTTTTGTTTGTTTGTTTGTTTGTTTGTTTGCAGTGCTGGGGGTTGAACCCAGGACCTCGCACTTGCATGCTCTGCAAATGCTGGAGTGCTGGGCTGCACCCCCAGCCCATTTTTTTTACTTTTTGAGACAGGGTCTCGCTAAGTTACGCAGACTGCCTCTGGTCTCAAACTTGCGATCCTCCTGCCTCCGCCTCCCAAGCCACTGGGATTACAGGTGTGCGCCACCACGCCCGGCGCAGGTTTGCTTTTAACACACTTCACTTTGGGGACCATCCTGAGAATTCACATACACTTCCACCCCCTTCTCTTCATTTGTCTGGGTTCTCAAAATACCGCTCAAAAAGACCGCTTTGCATGTAAACTAAGCTGCCAACATCAAAGTCTTCAAATAGACTGTTTCTCATTAAATCACTAATATTTTGGATCATTAACTTAGGGCCCTCGGGCTCATTGTGACTTTCATCTTGAGAGTGTCTTCACTCAGCAGATGTTCTTGTCATCCCCAGACCAAAGTTTTCTGTATTTATTAATTGAAGACAAAACTGTTGGTGTGCTCGGGAGGCCACTGATTAACATCTCTCTCCCACAATTTTGCTACTAGTTATGGAGAGGAACTGGCCTCATTGTGCCAAATCCATTCATGGCAATTGAATCAAAGAATTTGCCCTGGGGAAGTCTTTTTCCCTATTGAAGCCATGTGCAGTGTGGCACGTGACCACTATCCCTGGTATACTCTCAATCACAGCTCAGTGCCCAGGGGCATTGGCCAGTTCACTCAGATCCCACAAAGGAGGTGCCGAAAGGTGAAAAACAACATTTCTTTCCCCCAACCGCTCACATTTTTCTCATCGCAAAGAAGCTCCTTTTTCCTGCCCTTGTTGTTGTTGTTGTTAGGTTCCGTGGAGTCCGACTCATAGCAACCCTCATGCGGTTTTCAATGGCTGACTGTTTCGGGATTGCCTTGGGAGTGGGTTGTCACATCCTTCTCTCATTTTGGGGTGCTGGGAATCGAACTCAGGACCTCAGAGACTGCAGAGCAGCGCTCTACCAACTGAGCTAAATCCCAGCCCTTTCCTGCCCTAAGCGTTATATTGTTGTTGTTGTTGTTGTTGTTAGGTGCCGTGGAGTCAAGTCCGACTCACAGCGACCCTCATAGGGTTTTCAATGGCAGAATGTTTCGGGATTGCCTTGGGAGTGGATTGCCAGGTCCTTCTCCCATTTTTGCGGTGCTGGGAATTGAACTCGGGGCCTCAGGGACTGCAGAGCGGCGCTCTACCAACTGAACTAAATCCCAGCCCCTAAGTGTTATATATAAGTGCCAAATAAACAAAAGTCCGGCTTAGCATAGAAGAAATTAATACATGGTCTGTCGAACAAGGCAGCTCTCTCTGGAGATTGTCGATCAGTCCAATCTCAGAAACTGCAAAAGTAGAAAGGACTTTTATTTGGGTCCTAGGAACTGCACTTCAGGAGACACAGGTTCTGGTAGCTTGGAAGCAGTGTTCCAAGGAAGGAAGGGAAGGTGGGAGATTCTGTGGGCTGTTGAACGCTGCAAAGGGGCAGAGGCTGCCTGACGATTCGAAGGTATAAGCATAACAGAAATATCCCCGCAACAGGAGTCCGATAACCTTGTGATGTGCATCTTGAGCCTCTGGGCACAGTGTCCTTGTCCGGTTGTTATGGCAGCTCCAGATGCCTGTGATCAAAGAGCAGAGGTGACCAAAGTTCACGTTCCAGGCAGCATCTGGATTCGTGCACATGTCCCGCTTCCTCATGGCCTCTCGCCACTGTTTTGAAAAGTGCTTTCAGTATTGTTTTGCGTTTGTTTGCACAATCCCAGCAAAGAAGAGGCCTCTGCCTGACATCACCACGTTCTCTTTCTTCCCTCCTACCACCCCTCCAGCCCTGGGACCCCACTTGAAGACGGCAAGCCATTACTTTCTCATGGGAGCCTTTCATGCGTGAAATTTCCTAAGAGCCCACTTCCACGGGAAAAACTTGCGACGCAGCTAAGGGAGGAAACACTGCGTGAACCCTAAGATGATCGGATCTCAAATGGAAGGTGGCCACGAAGAGGTTGAACTGTTGTAGAACCAGTGCCTGTGGGGACCGTAATCTCCCACTGAGTTTTGAAGATGAGGAAGAAGGCAGGATGGTAAAGTTGAGGACAAACCCATAGAGGAACTTGGGGGTGAGAGAGTGCATGGAGCCAGGCACGGTGGCGCGTGCCTGTAATCCCAGCAGTTTGGGAGATAGAGGCAGGAGATTCTCAAGTTCGAGACCAGAGGCAGTCTGCACAATTTAGCGAGACCCTGTCTCGAAAAGTAAAAAAATGGGCTGGGGTGCAGCTCAGTGGTCCAGCACTTGCAGAGCATGCAGGCACGAGGCCCTGGGTTCAACACCTAGTACTGCCAAAAAAAAAAAAAAAAAAAGAAAGAAAAGAAAAGAAAGAAAAAGTGCACGGAGAACATAAGGAGGTCTGCAGGCTTCTCTCACTCGAGCAAAGACGCAGGATGAACTGAACTTTTGCAGACGTGAGCCCGATTGGACTGCTTGGAAGTCTTAATCCAGTTAAGACTAAGACTAAAGTCACTTCATTGACCTTTAACTCACTTTTCCCCCTTGCCTTCTCTTTGTTTCCTTTTTCTCCCCAAAGATATTCACGTTTGGGGATTCCTTGACAATTTCATTGGTCTGTTCCTAAGACTTATAATTATTTGAGAATTTATTTCGTGAAGGTCTATCAGCACCTACTAATTTCAGGGACAGTGTCCTGGAACATGATATCAAAGAACAAAGTTGCAACATTTTAGTTTAAAAGTTTTAACTAGCTTTATTTTACTCTTCTAGAACTGGAATTTACTCCCATAGAATTTACTCCCATAAATATGAAGTAAGGGTCCCAATGGGCAGACTTGTTGTTGTGTTGTTGTTAGGTGCCGTCGAGTCAGTATCTGACTCATAGTGACCCTCATAGGGTTTTCAATGGCAGACTGTTTCGGGATTGCCTTGGGAGTGGTTTGCCAGGTCTTTCTCCTATTTTTATGGTGCTGAGAATTGAACTCAGGACCTCAGAGACTGCAGCGCAGCGCTCTACCCACTCAGCTAAATCCCAGCCCAATGGGCAGACTAGAAGAGGTTTGTTTTATCTACAGAGAAAGGCTACAAAAAGCAGAAACAAAGAATAAAACAGCAGATTGGTCATGTCAAAGTTACTTTCCTTATAAGGGAAGGGTAGAGAGAAAGAACAATTAAAAAAAAAAATAATAATAACCCATTGGTTAAAATCAGGTTACTTCATGTTACTTTTTGTAAGATTAAAGGATATAAGGGTTAAAATGGGGAGCATATCATTGAAATGCTCGTAGCAACTGGCCTCTAAGAAACTTGCCTGTTACTTCTCTTAATTTTTCAGAAAGTCTGGATTTGCCTCTGGGTATGGTGGTGCACACCTGTAATCCCAGCTCCTTGGGAGGCAGAGGCGGGAGGATCACAAGTTCGAGACCAGAGGCAGTCTGTGTAACTTAGTGAGACCCTGTCTCAAAAAGTAAAAAAATGGGCTGGGGGTGCAGCTCAGTGGTCCAGCACTTGCAGAGTATGAAGACGTGAGGCCCTGGGTTCAACCCCTAGTACTGCAAAAAAAAAAAAAAAGAAAAGAAAAGAAAAGAAAGAAAGAAAAAGAAAAAGAAAAAAGAAAAGAAAGCCTTGGTTTGTTAACATGGAACTTTAGCCTGAGGGACTCCATTTTGATTTTTAGTCGCTCTTTTGGGGCACAGTGCAGGGGCCTAGTTCAAAACAATATTCTCCTGTCATTTTTATTTAACAACAGCTTAAAGCAACAGGAATTAATTCTCTCATGGTTCTGGAGGCCAGGCATTGAGATGAAGGTGCAGCAGGCTGTGCTCCCTCTGAGCCTGGGTGGCCTCCCTCCTTGCTTCTTTCGGGTTCTGGTGTTGCCAGCAATCCTTGGCATCCCACGGTCTGTTGCCGGAGCAAATGACCTCTGTCTCCATCACTGCATGGCATTCTCCTCTCCTTCCATGAGAAGACACGAGATAGACAGATCTAGGGTCTTTCTCTCCAAGAGCTAAAAACCCTCAGAAATGTGAGGCTGTGTTCATTAATTGGCACGTCCCCCAAAGACCTATGTGTGGAAGAGTCAGTCCCCAGATTGGCACTTGGGAAGTGACGCAAACTTTGAGAAGTGGGATCTAGCAGGATGTCTTAGTCATTGGTGGCACGCCTTTGAAGGGGCCTGTGGGACAGCACAATCTTTTGCTTTGCCTCCCAGCCATCATGAGGTGGATGGCTTCCTGGGCCACGCACTCCCTCTGTGATGCCTGGCCACAGGCACGACAGCAGTGAGCCAAGTGACTATGCACTGAAACTTCCAGAACCGCAGCCAGGACGAGCCTTTGCCTTTCTAGGCTGATTGTCTCACCTTTTGTTATAGTGACAGAAAACGAATACAGGGTGGCTTGTAGTCATTGACCAATTGCATCAAATTGCATGACCCAGTGATTTCGCCTGCTTTCTCTGAGCATGCGCTCCCCACTTCTGCTCTTTGGCCCTTTGTTCTGAGCATTGCTCTTTCTCCTCAGGATACCCAGGACCAGAAGATGGTCTTCCTGCCTCTCAGTCTGAAGTCTGACCTGTCTTGTTGTTGTTGTTGTTAGGTGCCGTGGAGTGGGTATCCGACTCATAGTGACCCTCATAGGGTTTTCAGTGGCTGATTGTTTCAGAATTGCCTTGGGAGTAGATTGCCAGGCCATTTTCCCATTTTTGCAATGCTGGGAATTGAACTCGGGACTTTAGAGACTGTACCGCAGCGCTCTACCAATTGAGCTAAATCCCAGCCTGACCTGTCTTAACGTGTGTTTTTTCTTTTCCTCCTCAGCCTGACAATAAAAGCCCTGGGGTGCTTGCTTCCTCCTGATAATTGTTTCATTAGAATCAACCAGAATGAAACTTGTCTGCTAGTTTGAGAGAAAACATACTGTTTCAGCCTCCCAATTTCCCTTTGAGCCACAGGAATGTTCCAGATTCTCTCTGCAGAAGTGAAGTAAATGTCTTCCACTTCAAATCATACTGCCATTTCTATGACTCCATTCCAGACTCTCAGCTCTGACCAGAATTCCAAGAGTAGGAAGATGAACAACAGTCTCGCAGGCTGGTACGGACAGAGAGATCACAAAATGCCAGTTGGTTTTGTGCTTAAATTGCCAGCAATTGTCCACATCACAATCAAGGGCCTGCGTCAGGTCAGGCCTTTACCAGGGCTTCCCCGAAGACTGTTGTTCAGATTTATTATACAACCTTCCTCTGACGTGTTCACCAGTTCCCCTCTTGTGGGCTTTCTAAGAACTACAAGGTACCAAAAGAATTCTCCAAATGCTGCATCTGCACCATTGGGAAGCAGCCCAGGCTGGCATCCCACTCGCTATGTAGCCCGGGTGGCTTTGAACTCTCGATCCTCCTGCCTCAGCCCCCTGAGTGCTGGGATTTCAGGAGTGCGCCACCACACCCAGTTCAGAGTTTCAGTTTTACAAGATGAAAAGAGTAATGGAGATGGGCGGTGGTGATGGCTGGACAGCTTTATGACTGTACTTAATACCACTGAACTGCCCGCCTGAAAGCAGTTAACACAGTATACTTTGGGTTTATTTTACCCCAATAAAATATTATAAAATGAAGAAGCTAGCACACACTGCTATTCTTTTCTTTCTTTATTTCTTTCTTTCTTTCTTTTCTTTTTTTTTTTTTTTTTTTTTTTTTTTTTTTTTTTTTTTTTTTTTGCGGTACTAGGGGTTGAACCCAGGGCCTGGACCACTGAGCTGCACCCCCAGCCCATTTTGTAGGTTTTATTATTTTCTGAGACAGGATCTCGCTAAGTTACACAGACCGCCTCTGGTCTTGAACTTGCCATCCTCCTGCCTCCACCTCCCCAGCCGCTGGGATTACAGACGTGCGCCACCGCGCCCGGCTACACACTGCTATTCTTACAGTTACATTTGCCCCGCCCCGGCTGTGATATCGCCCAGCGCTCCTCGTTCCGCCTCCCCAGCATTTCAATGTCACGCGTGAGAGCCCGAATCATGATGCCGGGGTAACTCCCACCCCACCTCACCATAAGGAAACAGGGTCTTTGTTGCTGTCCACAAATAATCCAGCTCCAAAAATCCCATCCTGAATGTCTGCTCCTAGGCCCACTCCTGGGTCTGAGCTTTCCAGAAAAAGGGGTCCGAAGCAGAGGCTCATGGGCTGGTCTTTAATGAAGGAGTATCGTCCCTGAGGGGAGAAGGACCCGACAACCCACTCCCAAAAATCAATCCGCCATTAAAAGCCCTATGAACAGCAGAGAAGCACTGACAATAGTGTTTTCTCTGTTGCGTGTGGGGTCGCTATGAGTCGGATACTGACTCAACGGCACCTAACACCAGCAATCATCCCCGAGAGCAGAGGTGAGGGACAAGAAGATAAAGCAGGAATGAGGCACAGTCCTGCAGTCACCTTGGCTTCCTCAGTATCAATTTCTTCCCTACCAGGTCTTTTTTTTTTTCTTTTTTTTTTTTTTTTCAGTACTGGGGGTTGAACCCAGGGCCTTGCGCCTGCATGCTATGCAAGTGCTGGGCCACTGAACTGCACCCCCAGCCCATTGTTTAACTTTTTGAGACAGGGTCTCGCTAAATTACGTAGACTGCCTCTGGTGTCGAACTTGCAATCCTCCTGCCTCTGCCTCCCGTGCCGCTGGGATTACAGGTGTGCACCACCGCGCCCGTCTCCCTACCAGATCTTTACTATGAGCATCTTCAAAATACCCGCCTTGACCCTTGGTCTCCTCCTGCCACCGTCCCTCTCACAGAAAACCATGGACCAAGTTGCTGTGGTCGCTCTCTCCACTTCTCACAGCCCACGACTTCCTGAGGTCAAAGTCACATGAGGTCTCTCGGGCTGGATCACCTCTCACTCCCAGGCGCATGGACAGACTGAGAGCCCACTGCCGTCAGGTGAGTCACGCGACTAGCTCGGACCAAAGGACTGTTCTAGGGGATTTCTTTCTTGCAGGATGACTTCTGGCTTGGATTTAGCTAAGTTGGTAGAGCACTGCTCTGCAGTCTCTGAGGTCCCAAGTTCGATTCCCAGCACTGCAAAAATGGGAGAAAGACGTGGCAACCTACTCCCAAGGCAATCCATTGAATCCAGTCAGCCATTGAAAACCCTATGAGGGTCACTATGAGTCGGACACAACTCAATGGCACCTAACAACAACAACATGACAGGCACAGCTACAGAGTGCCGGTCCCACGATGCATTTAACTTATGCGACACATTTTGTTTGTGTAAATTACACAGCATTTGTTGTATTAAGCCCCTGAGATTTGGAGGGCACTTTGTTGCTCCAGCATATCTGTAATACTCCAAGCGTACCTACTCTGCAAATCATTCCAATCATGGTGTCATTCCCATCAACCCACTGGGCCAATGTCACCAATGAATACTTGGCAAGTCCCTTGTCCCTGTTCCATCCTCTTCTGCTGGGATTACAGCTGTGCACCCCCACGCCCAGCCCTGGTTTGTTTTTTTTTTGTTTGTTTTTATGTTTTTCTGGTACTGGGGGTTGAACCCAGGGCCTCGCGCCTGCATGCTCTGCAAGTGCTGGACCACTGAGCTGCACCTCAGCCCATTTTTTTTTACTTTTTGAGACAGGGTCTCAATAAATTACACAGACTACCTCTGGTCTCGAACTTGCGATCCTCCTGCCTCTGCCTCCCAAGCCGCTGGGATTACAGGCTTGCGCCACCACGCCCAGCCCCCGCCCAGCCCTGGTTTAATGTCTTCTTGAGCATCATAAAATTGGGCTCAGGCATCCTGGCTCTTGCTTCTTTTGCTCAGCATTATGTCTAAGGTGCATCCATATCGCCGCATGCAGCCAATTGCTATTTTGAGTTCTATTATGTGAAAATACCACGATTTACCTATTACTCTTTTTTTTTTTTTTTTTCAGTACTGGGGGTTGAACCCAGGGCCTTGCGCCTGCATGCTCTGCAAGTGCTGGACCACTGAATTCCACCTCCAGCCCAGTTTTTTACTTTTTGAGACAGCGTCTCACTAAATTACACAGACTGCCTCTGGTCTCGAATTTGCAATCCTCCTGCCTCCGCCTCCGGAGCTGCTGGGATTACAGGCGTGCGCCACTGCACCCGGCAATTTATCCATTACTCTTGATTGACTTTTGGATTCTTTCCAGATTGGGGATATTGTGAATAAAAACTTACTTTGTCTTGTGATGCTGGGGATCAAACCTAGGTCCTTGCACATGCTGAGCAAGCGCTCTACCACTGAGCTACAGCCCCATCCCCGAAACTTACTTTTTAGTGTTCGTGTTACCATTAAAAGACAGAGAAGCCGGAACCTTCCCATCCAGCTGGTCCAAAGGAGGTTCAAGAGTCACGTGGGAGGTCATTACTGCCCATCTTGCCTGCCCCAGGGAAGGGTATGGAAAGGTAGCACCTCATTCTCTTTCTCTCACAGTCCTGAAGTACATGTCTTGTTCTAAGCAGACCACGGAGTCAGCCTCTTGGTGAGGGCGGGGATTATCTGCTCAGACTGTGAATGTAAAAGAAACGTCACAGGTATTTGGCAGAACTCATGTACTAACATCTACCTGTTGAGTAATAGATTAGAGAGCAAAAACTTTAAAAGCAGTCAGATAATCCTTTGGCTCATCTTTCAGGTTCTTGGTCTATAGCCACAGCGCCCTGGCGTTCGATGTCATCTGATCTCGGAAGCTAAGCAGGGTTGGGCTGCTTAATCCTTGGATGGGAAACCGGCTGAGAATGCCAGGTAGGCTAGGGAGAAGGACCCAGCAGCCCACTCACGAAACAATCAGCCATCAAAAACCCTATGAATAGCACAGAAGCACTGACACAGAGCCGGGCATAATAGTGTCCAGTATTGTTTTGTTCTTTTGTACATAGGGTCACTATGAGTCAGACCTGACTCCACAGCACCTAACAACAATAACCACCTTCTCACCAGAGTTTCCAGGCAGGGGACTCTGGGGACTGACACACCCTGTGTGATGTCACCAGGCTTTGTGAGGCCCCCTGTGAGGCTGCATTTTGAGCACTGCTATGTGGTAGGGCAGAATCCCTACCCAGCAGAACCCAGCGCTATCCAGAAAAACCTTACATCTCCGTCATTCGCAGACCCCTGGCTCCTCTCCCCGATTCTGCCTCTGAGTCCACTTGACAGCTGCATTCCAGGCAAGGCAGCCCACGTGGTTACCTCGCGGTGGGTAGAGGGAGCTCAGGTGCTAGACGGTGGGACCAAGTCCTCTTGCCTCCACTGGTGAGAGCGGCACGTCTGGTCCCTGCGTCTGGAATGGGTTGCGGACTCTGGGGAGTGAGATTAAGATAATTTATTTGATTTTCCAAAAGGGAAGGTGGCCAGCAGGCTGGTTAGGCTGTCCTCTAGGCAGAGGGGCAGGGTAATGGCTTTGTCTCTGGAAAAGCCATCAATTTTCAGCACAGACTCCTCCATGCTTGTAAGAGTCATACCTAGTAGACGGATTACGTGTTCCAAAACATTTAAGGAGAAGAAAAGCCATTAGAGTATCAGAAGGTCACAAATCCTGTCTGGAGATCAGGGCAGTGCTACGATTGTCTCAGGAAGGCAAGGGGTTAAAATATACTGAGTATTCACAGTAGAATTAGTTGTGACCTTATCTAAAGCAAGGTCATGTTTTCCTGAATTTTTAAAATAAACTCAATGGTTATAAATCCAGATTTCTGGATTTGGAGGGGAAGTGCCTGTCTATGTGTGCGTGTCTATTTGTGTGTGTCTATTATGTATGCCCGCAGCCATAGCCCTGTGGCATCTGATCCTGTCAGATCTTGGAAGCTAAGCAGGGTCGGGCCTGGTTAGTACTTGGATGGGAGACCGCCTGGGAACACCAGGTACTGTAGGCTTGGGAGAAGGACCTGGCAAACCCCCTCCCAAAAATCAATCCTTCACTGAAAACCCTATGAATAGCAGAGAAGCACTGACAATAGTGTTTCGTCTATTGTACGTAGGGTCACTATGAGTCGGATACCGACTTGACAGCACCTAACAACAACAACTGTTATGTGTGTCTGTGCATATGTATGTCTATGTGTGCATGTGTGTATGTATGTGTGAATGTGCCTATGCATGTGTCTGTGTGCGTATGTATGTGTCTGTTGTTGTTAGGTACTGTCTAGTCAGTAACTGACTCATAGCAACCCTCTGTACAACAGGGGAAACACTATTGTCAGTGCTTCTCTGCCTTCATAGGATTTTCAGTGACAGATTGATTTTTGGGAGTGGGTTGCCAGGTCCTTCTCCCAAGCCTACAGCACCTGGTGTTCCCAGGCAGTCTCCCATCCAAGTACTAACTAGGCCCAACCCTGCTTAGCTTCCGAGATCTGACAGGATCAGACGCCACAGGGCTATAGCTGCAGGCCTATATGTGTCTAGGTATGTGTATATTTATGCATGTATGAATGCATGTGTGTGTCTATGCACATGAACATGACTATATGCTTGTGTCTATGTGTATCTGTGCACGTGGGCGTGCATGTACGTCTATGCGTGTGTATATGAATGTGTGTCTGTGTGTGTCATGGGTCTGTGTGTCTCTGCATGCATGGGGGTGTGTGCGTGTGTGTACTTGTGCATGTGTATGGCTGCCTGTGTTCCTTAGAGGATTCCATCAGTTAACTCCTCGGTCTCGTTAAAGCCCTTCAAATTTTATTTGCTGTCCATACAACTCACCGTTGAAATACATTTTATAAATCAATTGTGTGTTCTTCTAGCCTATGAATTCAGTATATTTCTGTGAAGAAAGTTACCGAACCTGGTTTTCTTCTGAGGAGACAGGGTCAAAAAGCCAATCACTGACCTCTTCTCTCTCTTGGTACGAGAGGTTTTATGCATTTTGTGGGAGGTGAGGTGTATAATCCAGAGAACCACCATGATCTCTGCTATAAGAAATTGTAATAGAGGAAGTAATACTAATAAACTAAGAAGCTAGAGAGGCTCTTTTCACAAGTATTTGCATGTAAGAGAATTTCCCCCAAGTTTTCTTAATATATGGGAATTCTTGGGAATGTGGATTTATTTTTCTCTAATGTTGTTGTTGTTAGGTGTCGTCAAATCGGTATCCGACTCATAGCGACCCTCAGTACAACACGGGAAACACTATTGTCAGTGCTTCTCTGCTGTTCATAGGGTTTTCAATGGCAGATTGAATTTTGGGAGGGGGTTGCCAGGTCCTTCTCCCAAGCCTACAGCTGCTGGTGTTCCCAGGCGGTCTCCCATCCAGGTACTAACCAGGCCTGACCCTGCTTAGCTTCTGAGATCTGATGGGATCGGATGCCACAGGGCTACCGCTGCAGGCATTTTTCTCTAATAATCTTAACATATAAATACATGCATATTGTATATTAGATTTGGTTGCTTCATGTCACCTATTTTCTCCTTTAATTAGTTTCTAATGCTTTGGGGTTTTTGGAGAACATTAGCAGAGAAGCTCTCACACTTTAAATATTTAGTAAGAAGATTTTGCGATGGCATAAGTTAAGACGGCATCCCTTGTTCCGGATACAAGGTTCTGTGCAGCAGTGTGGGTTTCCTAAGAGGGTTCACGTGTCCACGCAAGCCC